>JAKCPB010000876.1:0-167585 GCA_021442155.1 Cymbidium sinense | reverse complement strand
CCAATATATACATGTATGCTTATACATTACTTACTATATAATCGCCATTATTAATATACATTATAATTGTAAACCATACATATATGTGCATAAGATAGTATAGCATAGCATGCAAAGATAATCATAGATAGCATGTAAGATAACATATAGAAGTGTAACATTGAATACCACACCATACCATACTGTATAAAAGTGCAGCATGACACATAGTGATAAAGTAGTAGTGCAAGTAAGATATACCCAATACAGCATTAGCATGTAGAATAGTATAATACACATACATGCATACATTAAAAATATATTAAAGACCACATAGTCATACGTATAAGCATGAAGGATATAGCAAGTGTTATACTATGCGCATGTACCATAAAGTAATAGTATAACATACAAGATATAGCATGCAGGTAAGTAAGATGTCACCATATATCATAACCGTCTAATCATATACGCAAGATGCAAAGCAGCATAAACGCATAACGTAATAAGAGCAGCGCATAACGTGAGTAAATGCATACACCATAACAACACATTACATGCAGATACAGAATAAAGAGTTGCAAAGCATCAAGATAGCAATAATAGCATAAGATATATACACACAACCATATAATACAAGATAAAGGAAGATATGAAGCAGTAATATCTACTAACCGCCAACTGTCATTAAGCAAGCATAGCAAGATATATACATGAAGTTAGTGCAGTGTAGTATATAATTGTAGCAGTAGTATTATGTATCATACCATACCACACATTGTACCATATACCATGTATTATGTAGTAGTGCATAATACACAATATAATACAAGATAGGTGGTGATTTGTAATGCATAGCATACCATACATCACTCGTCAATCACCATGATATAGTATAATATAATATAGCAAGCATAACCAATAACCACACACCCCATACCATACCATACATTATATATAACACGCACTCATAAAACCATAATACTGGTACCACACCATATAGTAAGCATTGTACCACATACATGTATAACGTAGTATAACACATAACAATAACATATAGTGCATATAGTGTAGCACAAGTAATACATATAATATAATAACATACCATATATATAGTATATTACCCGTGATATTATACCATATATAGTAAAGGTTACATAAAGCGCATAACGTATAATATAACATTTATAGCAATACATTATGAAATGTATATAAGACATGTAATAATACATTATATGTGCATACCATTACACACCATATAATTACATACCCTATAAAACACTACACAATGCAAGTGAAGTGCATAGTGTAAGTATATAGATAGTGTAGTACATAACACCACAACAATACCAAACACATTCACACCAATAATAATAGTATAGTATGTAAGTAGTGTATACACCATATACCATAATACCATATTATATAAGCATATTACACAATACACTATAATATACTATACTATTACTAATATGTAGTATATACACTACAATCTATCCTATAATATACAATGTGCTTATGTACTATACTATACGGTACTATACATTATATACTAGTGTGACATACTATATATTACACTATACTCTACACTATACATTACACATAGTATGTATATAGTGTAGAGTAGTGTAATACACTATACACTACACATTATACTATACTATACAATGTGCTTATATACTATACTATATAGTACACTATATATGTCATTGTACTATATTATATAGTATAGTATAGCTATATAGTATACTAATGTAGTGTATATACACTATTATACTATACACTATATACTACACTACACTATACTACACTATACTATATTATTCTTATTACATTATGTTTACTTATATAGTATATACAATATACTATAGTGTATTATACTATACTATACTATCGTAGTGTTATACTACATATAACACTACTATACTATATTATATACTACACTATACTATACTATACACAACTACACAATACTAAACATTATAGAGTGTAGTCTACAATATAGTTTAGTACACTACAATAATGTAAGCACATTGTATAGTATAGTATAGTATGTAGTGTATAAGCTACTAAACATTATAGAGTGTATAGTATAGTGTATAATATAGTATAAAATATATATATACATACATTGTACCACACCACACATAACACAAGATATAGTGTAGTTTAAGATAATATGGTGTATATATGTTTTATTATAACGATAATTATACAATAGTAGTGTTATGTAGTATACACCACATAACACAATATAGTACATACTACACAATATAGTATGTAGTATAAGTAGTGTACACTATACTACACTATACTACATAGTAATAAAGTGTAGTATATATAGTATAGTGTAGTGTAGTGTGTAGTATATACTGTAGTGTACTATTATGTAATATACTATACTACACTATATCGTACTATATACTATGTATTGTGTGGTATAGTGTATAATATACTATATAGTAATTGTAATATATAGTATAGTATAGTATATATAGTATAGTATAGTGTGGTGTATATGTAATGTATAGTATACTATACACTATGCTACAACACTATAATGTAGTATACTACACTATAATATAATGTAGTATAATATACTATAGTGTATACTACACTATACTACACACTATACTATACTATACACTATATACTAAATACTATATACACATTACACACATCTGTAAATATATGACATATGTATAATGTAGCACAACAATATAACACAATGTATAATGTATATAGTGTAGTATAGTAATACACTATACTTATATAGTATATTAAACGATAATATACCATATAGTAAAGGTATATAGTGTAACAACACAGTATAACATTATGGTGTATCATACAATTATATGTAACATATACATAAGACATTAATACATTATATGTGTACATATTACAATATAACATAATATTTACAATATATACACCAAGACAACAAAAGGTAGTGTAGTATAGGTAAGATATAATATAGCGTAGTATATACACCAAAAAAAATACTAAACACACCATAATATAATGTATATAAGTAAAGGTGTAGTTAATACACTATACTATAATACTATATTATATGTAGTATAAGATATAATACACTATAATATACTATACTATTAGTAGTATGTTATATATACACTACACACTATACTATATTATACAATGTGCTTTATATATATATAATATACCATACCATACATTATATAACGGTGTACACCTCACAATATACCATATAATATTATACCATACCAATAACACACTACACATAATATGTATATAGTATTGAGTAGTGTAATACACTATACGCTACGCACTATACTATACTATATAATGTGCTAATATACTATACTTTATAGTACACTATATATGTCATTGTACTATACTATATAGTATAGTATAGTTATATAGTATACTAATGTAGTGTATATACACTATTGTACTATACACTATATACTACACATCAAGACCATACCATATAATCAAACTTATTACATTCCTGCTTACTTTATATAGTACATACAAGATATACATATGGTGTATGGTAGCAAGATAGTGTGGTGTATATGTAATGTATACTATACTATACTATACTATAGTAGTGTTATACTACATATAACACTATTATAATATATTATATATACAACTATACCATACCATAATAAACTATTACATCAATTATATACTCACAATACACCAAACATTATAGCATAGCATATAGTATAGTGCAGCACCAATCATAACAATGTAAGCATTATGTTACATAACAGTATGTATGTAAGCTCACCAAAACATTATGTGAGTGTAGCATAAAGGCATATATAAAGTATTGTACCGCCATATAATAAATTGACCACAATCACAATAAGCACAAAGTGCATAGCCTAGCATTCTTGGCGTGTATATGTATCGGCACATACACCATACCATAGTAGCTGTTACGTAGTACAACAATCATACTATACCATACCATTCAACCACACCATGCGTAGGCAAACGCATAATATACGTAGCATAATAGCGCATAATACTAGCATAAAGCATAAAGCATAGCATAAAGCATAAAGCATAAGCATAATATAGCAGCCTAAGCATATAACGTACTGTACATACAGGTAAGCACGATGCTGATATAGTAATAATCAACGCATGTAGTAGTATTAGTCAAAATCACCTGTCCATACGCGCGATATATAATCACCACCAAATAACCACAACATACAAGCATTAGCGCGGCTCTAGCATAACGTAGCAGGTTTAAGATTGCGTAAAGTACACCATACATAGTGTCATAAAGATCGCGGCAAGATGTATGCAGCAAGATAAAGTGCACAGATGATGTTGCACATACAAGATGCAGCATAATAATAACAATAAGCAGCACCATATTACACATATAACACCATTATACATAGCATAGCAGCAAGTAAAGCGTGCAGTATACACCACATCACTGGTATGTATATAGTATAACGTAAAGTGCAAGATATAATCCGTAGGCATACACCACATAACCATAACAATATAAAGCATAACATACGTGTACAAACGTACAGCAACGAAAACATGCCACCAATATTGTACAGGCCAAGATGCATACCATACCATTAACATAGTAGCAGTGCAATTACGATACATCATTTACAATAATCATAACACCAATTTATACATTATACCATACCATAAGCCAACAATACATATAAAGATAAAGGTATATACCACATATATATTACATACTATACCATAATCAGACTCACATATGCACAATCGCAGATAAAAGTAGCCAATATAAGATAAAGAGTGTTATATAGCACAACGTACATAAAGCGTAGTATAGCGTAATATAAGATAGCATAACCTAATTGGCCATACACCATATAATATGTAGCATAATAAAGATATGTAAAGACATAATATACAGGCAATGCATAATACTTGTATCACATTATATACCATATTATATATAGTGTATACCACACCATGTGTATAACCACAACACACATAATACAAGATAGTGTACTGTATTTTATAATCTAAATACACCATATACACATTACGCAAGATGCAGATCAGACAAGATCATGCATATATGCATAAGATAACGTAACGTACAAGATGTATAACATAAGATAGCGTATAGCATAATATGCAGACACCAATCAACATTGCGGTATATAAGATGTAGTATAAGCAAGGTATAACATAGCATAATACTTTACACCATACCATACATCATCATTGTATAGTGTATATACCACATACCACACCATAATAGATGTGCGTGTATACATACCATATGTACCATACCATACAAGATGTAAAGTATACACATAACAATAACCGAAGTAAGATAACATACCACACATACTCATACAATCATAATACAAATGCAAGTATCATTAATCCTTAACATAGGTGGTAATTCATAATTACACCATTAATAACCATACACATAAAGATGCAACATAAAAGATAGTATACGTAATACATATCACCATTATAGCAGATAAATGACAGTAACACCAGCAATCATAATTATATAACATACCATACAATAGTGCATAACATACAATATGCGTACAATAATTCACTACCATTACAATAGCAAAGATACAGTATTGTATATTGTACACAACAATAACCATATAACGTTACACAACATGTAGTAAAGATTGTACAGCATGTACATATGATAAAGTACTACGTACATAGATATACAGTATAATATAAGATATATACAACTGACAATAACCACTCATAATGCGTAATGAAGTATTAACATAATATATATAGCATAAATTACATTGTAATATATGTATAGTGTAGTATATATAGTATAGTGTATATAGTTATATACACATTACCATACACATTACATACCATTATCATCGATATTATACCACATATACGACCATAGCATGTAGCATATGCACCATGTAGTGTAGCACAACGTATATTATATGTAAATAACATATCAATAATCGTGATAGTAAAGATAGTATATAGCATACCACCACATACCAATTATTATATACCCATATATACCATATGTACCACCATACCATTACTACAGCAAGGTATAAATCTCCACCATCCATACTTACAAGATATACACCACCATAATATAGAATTGGTATAATATAATTATACAGTTAAATTACGTAAAAGACATGCATAGTAAGAGAGTGAGTGTAGTATATGTGTATAATACAAGATATACAACAAGATACGGTTTAGTATATAGCGTAAGTATACCACACCACACACCATAGTATAGATAGTATATAACGCGACCAGTATAGCATAGCATAGCATACATACCAGTAGTGTTATATTAATAGTGCAGTGTATGTATACATACCATCTCACATAATGTTATAATAATACCATACACCATACCATATACATAGCCAAGTATAAGTGCATTGTACCATATATAATGCACCATTACATACACTTACATACCATTACCACACCACACCATAACTATACAATCATATTACACATCATATAAATTATTAGCATAGTAGCGCATACCATACCACACACCATATGTATACAATAACAAATTATACCATACCATGCAGAATAGCATACCAATACATAATATATACATTATTACCAAGATGTAGTATATATATATACTATTACATATACACACCAATAACTCATGCAAGTACATAGCATAAAGTATATAAGGCAAAGTAGTAGTGTAATATATATAAATGCGTACCACATACCACACCATATATATATACATACATATATATACAATCTCTACGCCATACATGTACTGTAACAGAGCATAGACATACCAGTCTCAAAGTGTAAGCATTATCACGCTACACACCATACACCATACATACAATATAAAGTATATACACCACACGATACGTAGCATAAAGGTATATCAATACATATAATTTAGTAATAATACACTAATATTATATACTACATACTATTAATAGTAACACTACTACAATAGTACACACCATAATATACCAAGATACAATTACCACTATATACCACATAGTATGCAAAACCATTAGTGTGGTTTTACATATAATATATATACACCACAACAAAGATGTCATCATGTATGCATAATCACACCATAACATACCAGATATCACACTACTATATAATTCATACCACACTATATCTCACATTACCATATACCATCATGTCTACCATACATAGAGCAAGATAAGAAAGAAGGTATGTATAGCATAGAAGGTAGTATATAGTACGTAGTACAGCAAGATAGTATAACATAAGATAATGATATGTAACGCATAATATAGTATATAGTGTAGTTATAGTGTATATATACCACACACGCAAAGGCGTAGTGTGTATATAATACACCATACCACACCATATTAAGAAGTGTATAATGTAGTGCAAGATAAGAATACATATAATATAATAATACACCATACTTATATAGTATATTATTATATATTATACTATATAGCAGTGTATATATTGTATAATGTATAGTATAATATTATAGTGCAAGTACATTATAATTACATACAAGCATTATCATACACCATAATATGTGTATATATTATTACACACCATATACATACCATATCATATACAAGGTAGTGCAAGGTAGTATATGTATAAAGTGAAGTACACACACCACATAATACCAAAACACACCACACCACAATAATGTTACTATACCAATAGCAAGATAATACCATACTAATCCATAACACTCACACCATATTATATGCATATTATGTGTAGTATATACTATACTATACTATACACTATATACTACACTACACTATACTATATACATATTATGTGTTGTATATAATATACTTACTATAAACTATATACTACACTACACTATACTATATACATACTATGTGTAGTATATACTACACACTTCATTATACTACATGTAGTACAATATACAATACACTATAATATGTAGTGTATAGTGTATACAATACTATATACACTACACTATACTACACACTACACTATATACTACACTACAATATAGTGTAGTATATACTACATACTATATAGTGTATGTAGTGTTGTGTATACACTATAGTGTATATACCATATAGTAGTCAGAAAGTATGAGTGTGTGTATACTATATATAATAAGTATATAGTATCATACATATAAGATATAGCATAAAGCATACCATTATTAGTATACAATACAACATAATTACACCATACCATACATCACAATCAGACATACCATACCACACATTATATGCATTACTATTACACACCATACAAGTATATAAGATATATACTACAATATACCACACCAAAAGCATAAGTGTATAGCATAGTATAATATATGTAGTGTAATACTAGTATGTAGTACAACAATTATAGCACCATATATATATTATAGTGTGCAAAGCTACATTATATATAGGTATAATACACGCACATTGCTAACACTAACCCATACAATCATAATATGTTGTCAGAAGATAGTGTATAAAGATAAGATAGTGTTAGCAAAGTATACAGCATATACAACACACTGACCATAATATACCAAGATATCAGAATTTCACTATATACACCATCTTACATACTATATATTGTAATATTATATAAGTATACAATACTAAAATATAGTATGTAGTATATACTATACTATACTACATATCAATACATACATCAGACCAATCACATACATACAACATATATTACTCATTAAGATAGTGTAGTATAGTATATTACATATATAACAGTGTATAATATATGTAATATAGTATATAATACTATACAATATATAATAGTATATAGTATTAGTGTATAGTGTTTTATCACACAAGGGAATAATATATACTTATAAGCACTACAATATAATATGTCGCGGTGTATCGTAATACTATTATACCATAATTATACATTATATACATTATAGTTGTTAAGATGTAATAAGATACTATACACCAGCATAATATTATATAATAGTATTAGTATATATGTATAGTATAGTGTATATTACAGAGTGTACACTATATATGTATAATATACTATATAACATAATTATGCATAATTATATATATATAACATATTACAGTATACCATATAAGTGTATTATGAATAGTACACCACACAACAAAGATACCATATATATAATATATATATACCACATATACCATAACCATAACCATATTACGTGATAAATACATACAAGATAAAGCATATACTATAAGTATAGTATAAGATAAGCATATGGTATACACAAACACCATACTAAATAACCATACTACGCAAAGATGCACATAATATATATCAATTAACCACACCATACACCACGGTTACAGTGTAATATAACATACATAACAAGATAGCATGTTGGTGGTAGTACATACCATAACCATACAACATAACGTGCTTGAGATACTATAATTATACCATACCATACATCACATAATTGTTGGTAGCATAACATAGTGTGAAGCATAAAGGTAAAGATAAAGATGATAATGCATGCAATGCATAACATAGATGGCCAGTAATACAAACATACTGTATAATATAAGATGTATGCGTAAAGCATGCAAGATAACATAAAGATAACATGTGTATGTAGTATAGAATGGTATATAACATACACCACAATCAACACCAAATACCACACTATAATATACTACAGGTATTATATAGATAAGCATATATATAGTGCATAGTATGTGCTAAAGTTATTACATAACGTATGCGATAAGATATAACAATATAAGTATATATAGTGAAGATACACCACTACATATAATATATATTGCACCACACCACACATACTACATAGTGTTATTATTATATACCACATATATATACAATAACTGACTATACCCATATACATACAAGTACAAGGTGTAATATATACAAAATTATATATAATACACATGACCACACGCCAACATACTCATTACTAAGAATGTAGTAATATAACACACATCAATACTAAACACACCACACCAACATACACACCACACCAAATACGTAAAGTATACAGGTAGGTATACACAAACATACCAAGAATAAGTATATGGTACCATACACTCCATGGCGTATTGCATAACACCACATATCTATATGCGTATACATTATACCAATAGCTATGTATATACACATACTTACAATACACATACTTTTGTTTGTAGTGTAACAAGATATTATATTACAAATAGGCAAGTGTAATAGTGTATAAAGTACAAGATAGTATGGTGTATACGTAATGTATCGATAAGATAGTGTAGAGTAGTGTATAGTAATTGTATGTAGTATATAGTAATAATACACTACATATTAGTTTGTTTAGTTAGTATATAGTAATAGTATTGTCAATTATATAGTGTATAATATAGTGTACTATTACACTATACACTACACTATACTATATACTACACTATATACATATAATATATTATATGTTACATATTATGTACTATACACTACTACACTACTATACTATATTATACTATGTATATAGCATTAGTATAGTATAATATACACTAATATACACTACACTTCATAATAAGCACATTATCTGTATATAGTATAGTATACTGTATACACTACACTTCATAATACGTAACTTGTGCTCATGTGGAACCCGTTCATGCCACGGTATGGCTTCAAACTAGCCAAAATTGGAGATACGGGTCCCGCCATACGCAAACACATCTCATGCACGTGGAGATTTTTCTGGATTGGGGTCATAATGGCGAATCAGATGATCGTGCGTGAAGTTATGGTTCAACATGACAACTTCCAAGGAGGTCAACCATCATAGTACTGCTCTTGGCCAAACAAGCTTAAGTAAAGAGTTCTCATGGACTGGGATCGGTGTGGCCATGCATTGAGATTTACCGCGAAATTATGCTAGGGAACCCGTCTCATGGGAGGTAAGGCTTCAAAATAGCCTAAATCAGAGAAATGGGTCCCAGCAAATGCGCCTGCAGCGCATCTGCGCGTCGTGCACCCTGCGGAAATCTTTCCGGATTGGGGTCATAATGGCAAATCGGATGATCGTGCATGAAGTTATGGTGATTTTCATGCTGCCTCCACACGAGATGCGCGGGTTAGCCGCGTGAGTCCCATGGCTCGCATTTTTCAGTCCAAAGCATCCCATCGATGACATTTTCGGAGTCGATCGCCGAGTTCTCCGGCGTCAATAGTAAAATAAAATAAAAATGAAAGGAAATAAAATAGGTGGCATCAACAGATGTTTCAACACGTCGACTTCTCAAGAGGTTACCCATCATAGTACTATTTTCTCCCAAGCATACTTAAGTGAAGAGTTCTCATGAGATCTGGTGTGCTAGTTCGGTCGCCCTCTGCTGGAGATTTGTCCTAAATTGTGCTCATGCGAAACCCGGTCGTGCCTCGGTAAGGCTTTGAAATAGCTGAAATCAGATATACGGGTCCTACTAGATGCACCTGTGGCTCATTTGCGCGTCATGCGCCCCGCAAATATCTTTCCAGATTGGGGTCATAATGGTGAATCGGACGATCGTGCGTGAATTTATGAAGATTTTCGTGCAGCCTCCCGCACGAGATGCATGGATCAGCCGCATGGGCCCCATGGCTCAGGTTTTTCAGTTTGAAACATCACATCGATGACATTTTCAGAGTCGATCGTCGAGTTATGTGGCATCAACATTAAAATAAAATAAAAATAAAATGAAATAAAATGGGTGGCATCAATAGATATTTCAACACGACGACTTCCCAAGAGTTCACCCATCATAGTACTGCTCTCACCCAAGCACGCTTAACTAAAGAGTTGTCATAAGATCTGGTGTGCTGGTGTAGTCGCACCCACTAGAGATTTACCATAAATTATGCTCATGTTGAACTCATCCGTGTCACCGCAAGGCTTCGAAATAGCTGAAATCGGAGATACGGGTCTTGCCACAAACTCCTTTAGCACATCAGGCGCATGTGCTAATGGAGATGGATTGAAAGAAGAAGAAAGAAATGTCGATATTGGACCACCCATCCACAAATTTTGGGTGTGTCAGGCATCCCATTAATAACATTTTGATCGAAGTTCTCCGGCTTCAACGAAAATAAAATAAAAATAAAAGGAAATAAAATGGGCGGCATCAATAGATGGTTCAACACGATTACTTCTCAGGAGGTCATCCGTCATAGTACTCCTCTCGCCCAAGCTTGCTTAACTGAAGAGTTCTCATGGGATCCGGTGTGCTGGTACGATTGAACCTGTTGAAGATTTTTTGCGAATTGTGCTCATGCGTAACCCGTCCGTGCCGCGATAAGGCTTTGAAATAGCCAAAATCAGAGATACAAATCCAGCGAGATGCACTTGTAGCACATCTGCGCATCGTGCGTCCCGTGGAGTTCTTTTCGGATTGGGGTCATAATGGCGAATCGGATGATCGTGCGTGAAGTTATGGCAATTTTTGTGCAGCCTCAACAAGAGACTCACGGATCTGCCGCATAGGCCCCACGTCTCGTGTTTTTCAGTTTGAGGCCTCCCATCGATGATGTTTTCGAAGTCGATCACCGAGTTCTCTGGCGTCAACGGTAAAATAAAATAAAAATAAAAAGAAATAAAATTGGTGGCATCAACAAATGGTTCAACACGATGACTTCTCAAGAGGTCACCCATCATAGTACTGTTCTCGCCCAAGCATACTTAAGTGAAGAGTTCTCATGAGATATGGTGTGCTAGTTCGATTGCCCCCGCTGGAGATTTGTCCTAAATTGTGCTCATGCGGAACCCATCCGCCTCGTAAGTGCTTGAATAGCCAAAATCGAGATATCGGTGATGCGCGCATCATCACGATCATGCACGGATATCTTTGATTGGGGTTTTAATGGCGAATCGATCATGCATGAAGTTATAATTTCGTACCGTGACGATGCGCATCACCGCAGCTACGGCTCCTGTTTTTCAGTTTGAGGCATCCCATCGATGATGTTTTCAGAGTCGATTGCCGAGTTTTCCGTCATCAAAGGTAAAATAAAAAAGATAAAAGGAAATAAATTCGGCATCATCAATAGATGGTTCAACACGATAACTACCCAGAGGTCACCCATCATAGTATTGTTCTCGCCGAAGCATGCTTAACTGAAGAGTTCTCATGGATCAGTGTCGGTGGTCGCACCCATTGGAGATTTGCCACAAATTGTGCTCATGCGAACCCTTGTCGCGGATAAGACTTCAAATAGCCAAATTGCGATATGGTCCTCAAGATGTGCACTGGCACATTTGTGCATCGTGCGCCCAGCGGAGATGTTTTCAGATTGGGGTCATAATGGTGACTTAGACGATTGTGCGTGAAGTTATGGTAATTTTCGTGAGGCCTCAACCCGAGACGCGTGGATCTGCCGCGTGGACCCCACGTCTTGTGTTTTTCAGTTTGAGGTAGCCCATCGATGATGTTTTCGGAGTAGAATGCAGAGTTCTCCAGCGTCAATGGTAAAATAAAATAAAAATAAAAGGAAACAAAATAGGCAACATCAATAGATGGTTCAACAAGCGACTTCTCAAGAGGTAACCCATCATAGTACTTTTCTCCCTCAAGCATGCTTAAGTGAAGAGTTCTCATGAGATCTAGTGTGCGACGCCTGCCAGAGATTTCTAAATTCATACCTGAACCCATTGCCCCCTAAGGCTTTGAAATAAATAAAAATGGAGATACGGCCTCCGCTAGATGTGCACAGCTCTCATCTCGCGATCGCGTCTCACCGATATCTTCCCAATTGGTGTCATAATGGCGATTTTCATGTGACCTCGCGAGAGCGATCAGTGGCCTCACGGCTGATTTTTTTAAGGCATCCCATGATGATGACTGATCGCCGAAGTTCTCGTCAGTCAATGTTAAAATAAAATAAAAATAGAAGGAAATAAAATGGGCGGCATCAACATATGTTCAACACGATGTCTTCCCAGGAAGTCACCCATCATAGTTCTCCTCTTGCCCCAGCATACTTAACTAAAGAGTTCTCATAAGTTCCGGTGTGTTGGTGCGGTCGTGCCCGCTGGAGATTTGCCGCAAATTATGCTCATGCTTAACCCGTCCATGCCACTATAAGGCTTCGAAATAGACAAAATCGGACATATGGGTCTCACCCCAATTGCCTTTGGCACATCTACGCATCGTGCACCCCACGAAGATCTTTCTGAATTGGGGTCATAATGGCAAATCGGACAATCGTGCACAAAGTTATGGTGATTTTCGTGCGGCCTCCACACAAGATGCCGGACATAGCCCCACGGCTCATACTTTTCGCCCGAGGCACCCATTGATGACATTTTGGAGTCGATCACCGAAGTTCTTTACGCCAACTAAAAATAAAATAAAAATAAAAAGAAA
Organism: Cymbidium sinense; assembly: GCA_021442155.1. Taxonomy (NCBI): domain Eukaryota; kingdom Viridiplantae; phylum Streptophyta; class Magnoliopsida; order Asparagales; family Orchidaceae; genus Cymbidium; species Cymbidium sinense. The sequence goes on along the minus strand of JAKCPB010000876.1, from coordinate 153,258 downwards.
TAAAATGGGCGCATCAATGATTCAACACGACGACTTCTCAAGAGGTCACCCATCATAAGATCGTTTCTCCAAGCACGCTTAACAAGTATTCTCATGGATGTGTCGGTGTGGTCACTGGAGATTTATCACAAATTGTGCTAATGCGGAACCCATCCGTGCCCCGGTAAGACTTCAAAATAGCCAAAATCGGAGATACGGGTCCCGCTAGATACGCCCGCAACTAATCTGCGCGTCATGCGCCTCGCAGAAATCTTTCCGGATTAGGGTCATTATGGCAAATTGAACGATTATGCGTGAAGTTATGGCGATTTCTGTGCGGCTTCCACACGAGATGCGCAGATCAGTCGAGTGGGCCCCACGGCTCGTGTTTTTCAATCCGAGGCATCCGCATGATAACAGTTTCATAGTCGATCGTCGAGTTCTCCGTCATTAACGATAAAATAAATTAAATAAAAGGAAACAAAATGGGCGGCATCAACAGATGGTTCAACACGATAACTTCCCTTGAGGTCACCCATCATAAGATCTCTCGCCAAGGACACTTTAACTCAAGAGTTCGGATTTGGTGTCTGGTGTGGTCGCGTCACAAGATTTGCCTCAAATTGGTTTCGGAACCCGCCCATGCCGCGGTAAGGCTTTGAAATATAACGGAGATAATGTCCGCCAGATGCCCACGGCATTATAAGGCTCCGCTCGGTGATTTTTTCTATTGGGATCATAATGGCGACGATGATCGCGCGGAAGTTATGGTAATTTTCGCGGCCTCCACACGAGCCACGCAGATCAACCGTGTGGGCCCCACAGCTCATATTTTTCAGTTCGAGGCATCCCAATGATGATGTTTTCGGAGTCGATCTCTGAGTTCTTCGGTGTCAACGGTAAAATAAAATAAAAATAAATGGACATAAAATGGGCGACATGAACAAATGGTTCAACATGATGACTTCCAAGGAGGTCACCCATCATAGTACTGCTCTCGCCCAAGCACTCTTAACTGAAGAATTCTCATGTGATCTTGTGTGCTGGTGCGGTCATGTCTGCTGGAGATTTACCGCAAATTATGCTAATGCAGAACTAGTCCATCCACAAAGAAGTGTGTCAAATAGCGAAATCGAAGATACGGTTCGACATAGCTGCGACATCTGGCGGCACCCGCTGGAGATCTTTTGATTGGGTCATAATGATGGACGACTGCATGAAGTTGTATGATTTTTGCGGCCTAAGAGACTGCAGATCGCAGCGGCCCCACGGCTCATATTTTTCAGTCTGAGGCATCCCATCGATGATTTTTTTCAGATTCGATCGCCAAGTTCTCCGGTGTCAACGGTAAAATAAAATAAAAATAAAAGGGAATAAAATAGGTGGCATCAACATATGGTTCAACACGACTTCCAAGGAGGTCACCCATCATAAGATCGCTTCCTCGCCAAGCACGCTTAATCAAGAGTTTCATGGGATATGGTGCGGTTTGCTACCGTTGGAGATTTGTCGCAAATTATGCTCATGCAGAATCCGTCCGTGCCGCGGTAAGGCTTAGACCTGAACGGAGGGTCTCGCCAAATGCACATCTAGCGGACATGCACCTGAGATCTTTCTAGATTGGGGTGATAATGGCGAATTGGATGATCATGTGTGAATTTATGGCGATTTTCGTGCGGCCTCCACTCGAGATGCTAGGATCAGCCGCGTGGGCCCCAGGGCTCGTGTGTTTCAGTCTGAGGCATCCCATCTATGACGTTTTCAGAGTCGATCACTGAGTTCTCCGGCGTCAATGGTAAAATAAAATACAAATAAAAAGAAATAAAATGGGTGGCATCGATTGATGGTTCAATACAACGACTTCCCAGGAGCTCACCCATCATAAGATCGCTTCTCGCCAAGCACGCTTAATCAAGAGTTCTCATGAGATCCGGTTGGTTCGATCACTCGTTGAGATTTGCCGCAAATTATGTTCATCTAGAACCCGTTCGTGATGTTGTCAGACTTTAAAATAGATGAACTCAGAGATACGGGTCTCTCTAGATGCGCTTGAGGCACATTTGCGCGTCATGCACCCTGTGGAGATCTTTATGGATTGGGGTCATAATCGCAAATCAAACGATCGCGGCACGGTTATGGCGATTGCGGTGGCTCTACACGAGACACTGACCATGGGCTTCAAAGCTCATGTTTTTCAGTACGAGGCATCCATCAACGACGTTTTCGGAGTCGATCGAAGTTCTCGATCAACGATAAAATAAAACAAAATAAAAGAAAATAAAGTAGATCCATAGATGGTTTAACACGATGACTTCCGTGAGGTCACCCATCATAAGTATCGTTCTCAAAGCATGCTTAACTAAAGAGTTCTCATGGATCGGTGTGCCACGCCTCACGGAGATTTGTCAAATTATGCTCATGTAAAACCCGCCCCGCCAGTAAGTATCAAAATAGATGAAATCGAGATACAAGTCCTGCGAACCGCACATCTCAAGGTGTCCCCGCAAGATCTTTCGGGATAATGGCAATAAGGGCGATGTTTTATTTATTTTCGTGACCTCAAAGACGAGACACACCGGATCAACACATGGTCCCACTACCGGTGTTTTTCAACCGGCATCCCATCGACGACATTTTCAGAGTCAATCACCAAGTTCTCCCGCATCAACTGTAAAATAAAAGAAAATAAATTGGGCGGCATCAACAGATGGTTCAACACAATGACTTCCTAGGAGGTCACCCATCATAGTATTGCTCTCGCCCAAGCATGCATAATTGAAGAGTTATCATGGGATCAAGTGTGCGGCCGCTGCTAGAGATTTAAATATGCTCATGGAACCCGCTGCTACCGTAAGGCCGAATAGCCAAATCGAGATACAGTCCCCAAATGCGCGGACACATCTCGCTTCACGCGTTCTCAGAGATCTTTTAATGGCAAATCAGATGATTGTGCATGAATTTATGGTAGTCGCGCTCCACCCAGAAGCGGATCAACGGGGCCCCATGTACTCATGTTTTTCAGTCCGAGGCATCCCATTGATGACATTTTTAGAGTCGATTGCCGAAGTTCTCGACGCCAACGATAGAATAAAATAAAAATAAAAGGAAATGAAATGGCGATCAACAGATGGTTCAACAGGACTTCCCAAGAGCTCACCCATCATATTGCTCTCAAGCACTGAAGAGTTCTCATGTGATCCGGTGTGTTTGCCGCGCCTGATGGAGATTTGCCAATTGTGCTCAAGCAAACCCATCCGCGCACGTAAGTGCTTACCACTAGAAATTGAGTACCTCGCCGACAGCGCCTACAACAGGCGCCCATAGAGATCTTGAATTGGGGTCATAATGGAGAATCGATGATCAGCGGAATTTATGGCAGTTTCCGGGTGGCCTCCACACAAGACGGGTGGATCCCACGTCCCCATGGATCAAGCACCGAGGCATCCCATCTATGACATTTTCGAGATCACCAAGTTCTTCGCCAATGGTAAAATAAAATAAAATAAAAAAGTAAATAAAATGCATCAAGGATGGTTCAACATGAGACTTCCAGAGGTCACCCATCAAGATCTCGCCAAGCACGCTTAACTGAAGAGTTCTCATGGGATCTGGTGTGGGTGCGCTCACGGAGATTAAAATTGTGCTTATGAACCCGTCTGCAACGATAAGTCATCAAATAAATCGGAGATATGGGTCCCAAATGCTCCGCAAAGACATTTGCCGCGGCCCTCGAGATCTTCCGGGGTCATAATGGCAATCGATGATCGCGCGTGAAGTGGTAATTTCAGGCGGCCCACAAGATGCGCGGACGCCCGCATGGGTCCCCACTCATGTTTTTCGCCGAGGCATCCCATCGACGATGTTTTCAGAGTCAATTGCCGAAGTTCTACGGCCAACGGTAAAATAAAATAAAAATATAAGGAATAAAATGGTGGCATCAATGGTTCAACACAACCCGGAGGTCACCTATCAGCATCGCTCGCACAAGCATGCCTTAATCAAGAGTTCTCATGGTCTAGTGCCGCTAGCCTGAGTTTCCGTGAATTATGCTCATATGGAACTGTCCATGCGCGGAAAGTTTAAACTAGAAATCGGAGTTATACCACTGGGATGCACCTGATCATATGTCGATGTCCATGGAGATCTTTTCGATTGGGTGATAAAAGAATCTGACGATCATGTGGAATTTATATATTTCTCGAGCCTCCCACGAAGTTTTATGGCAACGAAAATAAAATAAAAATAAAAGGAAATAAAATGTGCATCAACAGATGGTACAACACGATGACTTACCGAGAGGTCACCCATCATAAGATCGCTCGCCCCAAGCACGCTTAATCAAGAGAGTTCTCATGAGATCTCAGCCGGTGACACGCTCGCTAGAGATTTGCCACAAATTATGCTCATGCGGAACCCGTCGGCACGGTAAGGAAAAATAGAACGGTAATGGTCCCACTAGATGCACTGCTCATCTCGCGCGTATCGCAGTAGATTTTTCGGATTTGGGTCATAATGGAATTGAACAATCGCGTGGTTATTGATTTTCGTATGGCCCACACGATGCACGACGCCGCATGCCCCCACATCTCATGTTTTTCAGTCCTATGCATCCCATCGATGATGTTTTCAAAGTAGATCGTCGAGTTCTCCGGCATCAATGGTAAAATAAAATAAAAATAAAAGGGGATAAAATGGGCGGCATTAACATATGGTTCAACACGATGACTTCCCAGGAGGTCACCTATCATAGTATTGATCTCCCCCAAGAACACTTAAAAGAAGAGTTCGGATGCGGTCAGCGCTTGTGCACCGAGATTTACCAAATTATGCTCATGGAATCCGTCGCTAAGGCTTCAACTAGCCAAAAATTGAGTTACGTCCCGCCAGATGTTTATACTCATCTACGCCACGCGCTCTACTAAGATCTTTCGAGATAATGGTGAATCGGACGATCGCATGAATTTATGGTGATTTCTCAGGCCTTCACACGAGACGCCGTGGATTAGGGCCCCATACTGTTTTTCACCGAGGCATGCCATTTATGATGTTTTCGGAGTCGATCACCAAATTCTCTGACGTCAATGGTAAAATAAAATAAAAATAAAAGGAAATAAAATGGGCGGCACTAATAGATGGTTCAACACGATGACTTCTGAGGTCACCCATCATAAGATCACTCCCAAGCACACTTAAATGAAGAGTTCTCATGGATCGGTAATGGTACGCCACTGCGGAGATTTGCCGCAAATTGTGCTCATCCGGAACCTGTCCGTGCTGCGGTAAGGCTTCGAAATAGCCAAAATCGGAGATATGGGTCCCGCCAGATGTGCGGACATCTACGCTGCCGCGGGAGATCTTTATGGATTGGGGTCATAATGCGAATCGGCGATCGTGGGCGGTTATGATGATTTCCATGCGCTCCACAGACGCAGCGGACCAGCTGCCAGGTCAAAGCTCATGTTTTTCGAGGCATGCTATCGATGAAAGCTGACTCATGTCTCAATGGTAAATAAAATAAACAAAAATGTAAGAAATAAATTGAGCGCATCAGATGGTTCAACACTACGACTTCCCAAGAGGTCACCCATCATACATCGCTTCGCCCAAACACGCTTAATCAAGAGTTCTCATGATCCGGTGTGCGGTCGCCGCACTAGGAGATTTGTCGCAAATTATGCTTATGCGAACCCATTCGATAAGGCGCTTCAAATAGGTGAAATCGAGATAGTCCCGCTTAGATGCATCTCAAGACATCTACGATCATGCTCGCGAGTTCTCGATTCATGGCGAATCGATGACGCGGCGCAAGTTATGGTGATTTTCGGCGCTCTCGCACGACGCAGATATGCCGCGGCCCCATCACCATGTTTTTTAGTTCGAGGCATCCCATCGAGGAAGTTTTCGAGTCGATCTAAGTTCTCTGTCACAAGTTAAAATATTAATAAAAGAAAATAAATTGGGCAGCATCAACAGATGGTTCAACATGACAACTTCCCAAAAGGTCACCCATTATAGTACTTCTCTCGTCCAAGCATGTTTAACTGAAGAGTTATCATGGGATCTGGTGTGCAGGTGAGTTCGCACCCACTGGAGATTTACCGCAAAATTATGCTCATGCGAACCCGGCCCGTAAGCAGAAGTGTCAATCCAAATAATCAAAGATACGGGTCCCGCTAGATGCGGACACATCTCCAGGCGCTCATGGAGATCTTTTCGATTGTCATAATGGAGAATCGATGATCGTATGCGGAATTTATGATTGCGACCCACCCGAGATGTGCGATCACGGGCCCACGACTCATTTTTTTAAGGCATCCCATCGATGACATTTTCTGAGTCGCATCCGAAGTTCTCTCCAATACACGATAAAATAAAATAAAAATAAAATGAAATGAAATGGGTGGCATCAATAGATGGTTCAACATGACGACTTCATAAAAGCTCACCCATCATAAGATCGCTTCGCCAAGCACGCTTAACCAAGAGTTCTCATGTGATCCGGTGTAAGGCCGGCCCGGGAGATTTTGCAATCAGGTTTTATGAACTAGTATGCGTCATGCAGAAGGTTCATATTAGCCAAATCGGAGTTACGACCCGCTAGATGCACTGCCTCATCCGTACCGCTCACGCAGAGATCTGATCATCATAATGAATCTGACCCATGCGGTTATGGAGATTTTCAGCGGCCTCCCATGAAGTTTTATGGCCACAATGGTAAATAAAATAAAAAAAGGAAATAAAATGAGCGACATCAACAGATGGTTCAACACGACGACTTCTGTGAGGTCACCCATCAGATCGCTCTGGCACGCTTAATCAAGAGTTCTCATTAGATCCGGTGTATGGTGTGGTCGCACTGGAGATTACAAATAATGCTCATGGAACCCGGCTACGCAATGTAAGGCATCAAATAGCTGAAATCGAGACACGTCTCACAAGATGTGCTCAGATGCCTCAACGCACGCTGCGGAGTTCTTCCGGATTGTCATAATGGCAAATCGTCGCACGATCGTATAATGTTAATTTGGTGTTCACAGGCCACCACGGGCGATCACCGCAATTGTGCTCATGGAACACGCCCATGCCGCAAGAGGGCTTCAAAATACCAAAATGAGATACAAGACCCACTATGTAAGGATCAACACATTCCCACAGATCTTCTTTGAGGTCATAATGGCGATACGATCAAGGCCAAGTTATGGTGATTGCGCCTATGCACACAGATGACGATAACCACGGATCATGTTTTTTTAGTCCGGCATCCCATCAACAACGCTGAGTATCGCCAAGCTCCTCGGTAAACAACAACAAGCCTTAATCCCACTAGATCCCACATGAATCCTTCGCCTCCATCGCGGTCCTGTATGTTTCAAATTCTAATTTAAATCAAGTATACTAAGATCATTTTTTATACATCTTAACCAAGTATTTTAGGTCTACCTCTACCTTTCTTAACATAAGAAAAAATCTAATGCATCTACTCTCCTAATTGGGTCATCGAACACCAAGCTTTATCCAAACCATCTAAGGCAATTCTCCTAATCTTATCTACACGAGTACTCCAACTTTTCAGTATACTATTTTGTATTCTATCTCTAAGAGTAAAGCCACTCATCCACCTAAGCATCCTCATCTCTATAACACTTAACTTAGTCTTATGCTCTTTTATTGGCCAACATTCTGCACATAAGTCATTTCGTCTTACCACCATCTTATAAAATTTTCCCTTAAGTTTAAGTGGAACTTTTCATCACATAATAAAGCCGATGCATTCCTCCACTTCAACCATCCAACTTGAATTTACTAATAACATCTCCATCTATTTCACCATCATTTTGAACAATAGAGCCTAAATATCTAAAACGCCACTCTTATTATGACTTGTTCACCTAATGTCACAACACTATCTAACTTCTACAACTAAAACTACACTCCATATATTCGCTTTAGATCTCGCTTAAACGAAAACCTTTAGACTCTAAAGTTAACCTCCATAATTCAAGTTTTTGTTGGACTCCTCTAGTCTTATCAACAAGAAGAATGTCATCGCAAAAGCATACACCAAGTACATCTTCTTATAAATGCCTAGTAAGAACATCCATAACTAAAGTATAAAATATAAGGGCTTAAATGATCCTTGATGTAATCCAACCGAAATAGGAAAATATTTTGTCAATCCTCCTTGTGTGGACACAAGTAATAGCTCTAGTATACATATCCCAATGACTTGAATATAATCAATATTAACTCCTTCGCTCTAGAACTCTCCAAAGAACATTTGATACTTTATCATAAGCTTTCTAAATCAATAAATATCATATGTAGATCCTCCTTACTTTCATGCTTCTCCATCAAATCCCTAACAAATGTATAGCATCCATAGTAGATCTATCTGTATGAAACCAAATTGATTGTGAGAAACTTCAGATTCACCGTAACCATGCTCAATTACTCTCCCCATAATTTTAATGTATGACACATTAACTTAATTCCTCTATAATTTGCACACTCTTGTGCATCACCTTTATTCTTAAATATAGAACCAACAAACTCTTTCTCCACTCATCTCATCTTTTAGTCTTTAAAATGACATTAAAAAAGATTTGAAGCCAAGAAATTCTTGATCTCTTAAACATTTCCACACTTCTATTGGAATATTATCCGGTCCTACTACTTTTCCACATTTCATTTTCTTTAAAGCTTCACTAACTTTAGATTTACTAATACAACGATAAAATTGAAATTCTCTAGTTTTGTTAACGGTATTAAGGTTACTAAAATCAATCGCACTTTCAGATCCTTCATTGAAAAGTTTATCAAAATACCTCATCCACCTATTTTCAATATCATTTTCTAAAAATTATTTTATTATTTTCATCCTTAATATCACTTGAACTATGTCTTACTTCTCCTATCTCTTTGGTTGGCTAACTTATACATACATCTTTGACCTTCTTTGTATCTAATCTATTGTATAAATTACTAAAAGCTAAATGCATCATATACCGCTTTCTAGAATCTCTGTCACTTTATATCTTCCCACTGAAGTTTTACATCTAAACCAAGTTTTATATACTTCTTATTTTTTTATCTTTTCTTGCACACTCGACTCCACCACCTATTCTTATTAAAAGAAGCTTTTCCTTTGATTCTCCAATATAATTTTAAAGTAACTTGTTTAATTTCACTAATTTTTCTCATAATGTTCGCCTCTCATGAACATCTCAAATTCTAATCTCAGCTTGCTCTAAAATATTTTTATTTGTGTTCTTTAAGTCCCCATCTAATTGGATAATAATTTGTTATTTTTTTTCTTACAACCTTTTATCTTAAAATCTAAAACTAACAATCGAGATCTTAGATTTTCACTTTGAATGACCTTACAATCTTTACAATCTAAACGATCTATTTTTCTTATAAGAAAATCAATCAGGTTTTAGATCTATTTTTTATAAGTAATAATATGTTCATCTCTTTCTAAATAAAGTGTTAGCAACTACAAAATCATAAGCTAAAGCAAAATCTAATATACCCCTACCTTCTTCATTAGTCACTCCAAATCCATAACCACCATGAATACTTTTAAATTCTTCTACCACTCTACCAACATGTCCATTTAAATCTCCAATAAATACTTTTTCTTCAAGAGGTATCTTTGTATTAATCTAATTTATTCCAAAAATTTTCTTTATGCACCTCCAAACCTATTTGAGGAGCATAGACATTTATAACATTAATAATCTCAGTATCAACAATAATCTTCAACGGTAAAATAAAACAAAAATAAAAGGAAATAAAATGGGCGGCATCAACAGATGTTTCCACATGAAGGCTTCCTACTAGGTCACCCATCATAGTACTGTTGTCACCAAAGCATGCTTAACTGAAGAGTTCACATGTGATCTGGAGGCACATCTGCTCATCATCCGCCCCGCGGAGATCTTTCCGAATTGTGGTCATAATGTTAATCGACGATCGTATGCGGAAGTTATGGCGCGGCCCCTAGACGACGCAGGAACAACCAATGTGCCCCACTACCGATGTTTTAGTCCGAGGCATCCCATCGATGATGTTTTCAGAGTCAATCATCGAAGTTCTGGCGCACATTAAAATAAAATAAAACAAAGGAAATAAAATGTGCAGATCAATGATGGTTCAACACCATGACTTCCAAGGAGGTCACCTATCATAGTACTACTATCACCTAAGCACGCTTAACTAAAGAGTTCTCATGGGATCTGGTGTGCTGGTGTGGTCGAGCCCGTTAAAATTTTTTTGCAAATCAGGTTCATGAACCCGCTCGGTACGTAAAGCTTCGAACTAGTCAAAATTGAGAACGTCCCGCCAGATCCGTCGGACTCATCTCACGCTGCACCCTAAAAGATCTTTTGATTAGGGTCATAATGAATCAACAATCATGCGTTCGTAATTTCCATAGCCTCCCGCAGATGTGTGAGATCGCCCGCATGGACCCCATACCATGTTTTTCAACCGAGGCCCATCGACAACGCCGAGTCGATCAAGTTCTCGAAAGTGTCAATGGTAAAATAAAAATAAAAGAAAATAAAATGGGCATCAATGATGGTTCAACATGATAACTTTCCAAAAGGTCACCCATCATAAGATCGCTCGCCCAAACACGCTTAATAAGAGTTCTCATGGGATCGTCGGTGCGCGTCCCCGAGATTTGTCATAAATTATCATCACGGAACCCGCCCGCGCAATGCTAAGGTTCAAAATAGCCAACGAGATACCCTACCGATGCGCCATGCAGACATCCGCGCCAGCCCCATGTAGATCTTTCCGGATTGTGGTCATATTGGAGAATCGGACGATCATGCTCGAAGTTATGGTTATCTCCGTGAGGCCTCCTAACGAGATGCGCGATCACGCAGGCCCCACCCATATTTTCACCGAGGCATCACATCAATGACTTTTTCGTGAGTTGGATCCGAAGTTCAAGTGTCAATGATAAAATAAAATAAAATAAAAATTAATAAAATGGTGGCATCAATGATGGTTCAACATAGTGACTTCCTGAGATCACCCATCATAAGATCGCTTCTCCCAAGCACGCTTATCAAGAGTTCTCATGGGATTTATGTGTCGCGCCACGCTGGAGATTTGTCACCAGGCTCATTTGAACCCGTCTCATGCTGTAAAGGCTTTGAAATAGCCAAAATCGAGATACGGTCCGCCGATGCGGCTTTCTACGCTGCACCCCAAGATCTTTCCGATTCATAATGGCTAATCGATGATCGTGCACAAAGTTATGGCGATTTCTCCATTACACGATGAGCTGACGGGCTCCACGACTCGTGTTTTTTAGTCCGAGGCATCCCATCGACATTTTGAGTCGACTCGAAGTTCGTCAACGGTAAAATAAAATAAAAATAAAAGAAAATACAATGGCGCATCAATAGATGGTTCAACACGGCACTTCCCGAGGTCACCCTTCATTATACCGCTTCAGCGTAAGCATGCTTTAACTCAAGAGTTCTCATAAGATCCGTGTGGTCGCCGCTCCATCGAGATTTGCTGCAGTATCCACATGGTCGGAGTTTTTTTCGGGCATCCCATCTACAACATATTTGAGTTGATCGCCAAGTTTTCCAAGCTGCCAATGATAAAATAAAATAAAATAAAAGAAATAAAATACAAGAGAGATGGTTCAACACGACGACTTCCCGAGGTCACCCATCATAAGATCGCTCGCCAAGCACGCTTAATCAAGAGTTCTCATGGGAATTGGTGTGTACTGGTCGCGCTCAGAGATTTGCCAAATTATCATCCGAACCCGTTCACTAAGGCTTTGAAATAACGGAATTGAGATGGTCCCCGCCAGATGCTACATTAACATCTACGATAGTGACCCTCGTGGAGATCTTTCTGATTGGGTCATAATGGTGAATCTGACGATCGCGTATGAAGTTATATTTTCGCCTACACGACGCGATATCGCCCTAGTGGGCCCCATACCGGGTTTTTTTCAATCGAGGCATCCCATCGACGACGCTGAGTCGACGCCGAAGTTCTCGCCACAAGAAATAAATTTAAAAATAAAAGGAAATAAAATGTCATCAACAAATGGTTCAACACGACGACTTCCCAAGAGGTCACCCATCATATCACGCTTCCTCGCCGCTTAAATCAAGAGTTCTCATGGATCCAGGGCCGTACGCACTAGATTTGCAAATGTGCTCATATGGAACCCATCCATGCGCATAAGCTTCAGATAGAACGGAGATACGTCCCACCGATGCGCGCTCATGATCATCGCTGCCAGAGATCTTTCGGATTGATCATAATCAATCGATGATCGGCGTGAAGTTATGATTCGTGAGCCTACCACGACACGTATCGCCTTAGTTGGCCCATCGACGACATTTTCTGAGTGATCATCGAAGTTCTCACAATGTAAAATAAATAAAAATAAAAGGAAATAAAATGGACGGCATCAACATATGGTTCAACAACAATGACTGTGGAGGTCACCCATCATAGATCGCTTCGCCCAAGCACACTTAACTAAGAGTTGTAATGGGATTTGTAGTGCGCCGGAGATTTGCCAAATCTCTAAAACACCTCCGGTCCCTGAAGGCTTCAAATAGCCAACGGATATATGAGTCCCGAGCGCGCTTTTTAGCATAATCAGTATCATGCCTCGCGGAGATCTTTTGATTGCGTCATAATAGCGAATCGACGATCGCGCGGAAGTTATGGCATTTCGCGGCCTTCCACACGAGATGCGCTGATCAGCCAATGGCTCGCTATATTTTAGTCCAAGGTATCCCATCTTTCACGTTTTCGGAGTCGATTACCAAGTTCTCCCGCGTCAACGATAAAATGAAAAAAAATAAAAAGAAATAAAATGGGCAGCATCAACATATGGTTCAACACGATGACATTCCAGGAGGTCACCCATCATAATACTGCTCTCGCCAAGCCGCTTAATCAAGAGTTCTCATGATTTGGTGTGCGTACGCATCTGAGATTTGCCGAAATTATGCTCATCTAAAAACCCTTCACGCAGAAGCTTCAAATAGGAAATCGAGATACGGTTCGCCAGACACTGGTAATATCTACGATCGTATCCACCTGAGATCTTTTGATTGGTCATAATGGAGAATCGACGATCGCGCCGGTTATAGTATTTTGTTGCCTCCACAGATGTGTTCTACCATGGGCCCCACCATTTTTCAAGACGAGGCATGACATCGATGATATTTTTGGAGTCGATCTCCGACTTCTATGGTGTCAAAGGTAAAATAAAATAAAATAAAGAAAATAAAATAGCGGCATCGATAGATGGTTCAACACGAGGACTTCCTGTGGAGGTCACCCATCAGAATCGCCTCGCCTGCAAGCATTAAGAGTTCTGATATCGATGTGTTGGTACGTACCACGCCGCCGAGATTTAATAATTGTGCTCATCCGAAACCCGTCCGCGTAAGGATTTCAAAAATACCCAAATCGAGATGTTCCGCCAGCGCCTATGACACATCTATCATCGCAGCCCCGCAGAGATCTTTCCGAATTTGGATCATAATGGCGAATCAGACCATCATGCGCGAAGTTATGGTGATTTTACGCGACCTCGCAGACAGATGCGCTGACCAACGTGGGCCCATGCATGTTTTTCGAGGCATCCCATCGACGATATATTTTCTGAGTCGACAGTTCTCATGGCCAAATAAAATAAAATAAAAATAAAAGAAAATAAATTGTACGACATCAACAGATGGTTCAACACGATGACTTCCCAGGAGGTCACCCATCATAAGATCGCTTCAAGCATGCTTAATCAAGAGTTCTCATGGATTTGGTGATGCCGCACCCACCGTAAATTGTGCTCAAAAATGAACCTGATATACGGATCCCACCGATGCACGAACACATCTATATCATAAAATGAAGACCTTTCCTGATTGGGGTCATAATAATAATTGATGATCGTCGCGGTTATGGTAATTTACATGCGTCTCGACGAGACGCTGGATGCGAGTGGGCCCCATGACTCATGTTTTTTCCCGAGGCATCCCATCAATGATGTTTTGAGTCAATCGTCGAAGTTCTCCAAATACAACGTAAAATAAATAAAATAAAAATAAAAGGAAATAAAATGCACATCAAGATGGTTCAACACGATGACTTTCCAAGAGTTCACATCATACCTCACCCAAGCACGCTTAATCAAGAGTTCTCGGATCCGCTATGCTGTGCGTACCGTGCCGGAGATTTGCCGCAAATTGTGCTTCATGGCCCATACCTCAGAACCTTCAATAGCTAAAATCGAGATAATGGTCCCACAGATGGACCCAATCAATCCGGCGTCGGAGATCTTCCGAGTCATAATGGCAACCTGATGAATCGCGGCATGAAGTTATATGACTCTGGTAACACGATGCGGATAAGTCGAGAGGCCCCACGATCGTGGTTTTTCGAGGCATCCCATCGATGACATTTTCGAGTAGATCGCGAAGTTCTCCAAGATCAATAAAATAAAATAAAAATATAAGAAAATAAATTGGGCAGCATCAATAAATGGTTGACCACGATGACTTCCCAGGCGGTCCCCCATCATAATACTACTCTCGCCCAAGCACGCTTAATTGATGAGTTCTCATGGGATCTGGTGTTCGGTGCGTCACCACCGGAGATTTTCCACAAATTATGCCTGCGAACCCATTCGGTGAAGGCATCAAATAAAAAATCGGAGATACGTCCCACCGAGCGCGTCACAGACATCTGGTTGCACCTGAGATCTTTCCGGATTGGGTCATAATGGCGAATCGGACGATCGTGCGTGAAGTTATGGCAATTTTTGTACGACGTCCGCACGAGACGTGCGGATCATCCGCATGGGCCCCACGACTCATGTTTTCACCAAGACATCCCATTAACGATGTTTTCGTGAGTCGATCACCGAAGTTCTCCTCCAACGATAAAATAAAATAAAAAATAAAATGAAATAAAATGGGCGATCAATAGATGGTTGAACACAAAAAGGTCACCCATCATAAGATTGCTTCGCCCAAAGCACGCTTAATCAAGAGTTCTCATGTGATCCGGTGCGCTCGCTAAGATTTATCGCAAATTGTGTTTCGAACCCATCCGCTACCGAAGCTTTAGCCAGTCAATCGGAGATACGGGTCCGCCAGATATGCCTTTGGCTGCGGCATCGTCCCGGAGATCTTCAGATTGGGGTCATAATGGCTAATCGATGATCGCATGCGAAGTTATGGCATTTCCATGCCCACAAGAGATGTGCGATCACCGGCCAACGACTCATGTTTTTCAGTCTGAGGCATCCCATCTACAACATTTTTGGAGTTGATCTTTGAGTTTTCATGCGCCAATGATAAAATAAAATAAAAATAAAAGGAATTAAAATGGTGGCATCAAATAAATGGTTCAACACGATGACTTTCCGTGAGGTCACCCATCATAAGATCGCTTCCTCGCAAGCAATTAATCAAGAGTTCGACGCCGTTGTGCGTACCACGCTGCCGGAGATTTGCCGCAAATTATGCTCATGAACTCGCATACAAAGTGAGTCAAATAAGTCAAATCGAGATACCGGTCCCAGAGTACCAGAAGACATCTCTAAGGCCATGAGAGATCTTTCCTGATTGGGGTCATAATGGCCAATCGGACGATCGTATGGAAGTTATGGTGATTTTCTCCAAACGAAACACAAATCACCGCACCCTACTGTGGTTTTCGAGGCATCTCATCTACGATGTTTTCGGTCTATCACTTCCTCCCAAGATCAACGAAAATAAAATAAAAATAAAAGGAAATAAAATGGGTGGCATCGATATGGTTCAACATGAAGACTTAAGAGGTCACCCATCATAAGACTACTCGCCAAGCACGCTTAACTAAAAGAGTTCTCATGACATTTGGTGTGCTTGCCACGCCTAGATTTATCGCAAATTGTGCTCATGTGGAACCCGTCGCTTAGTAAGGCTTCAAAATGAACGGAGATACGTCCCCAGATTCGCCAAACATCGGTCGTGCTACGAGATCTTTCCGATTGGGGTAATAATGGCAATGACGATCGGTTATGAAGTTATGGCGATTTATGCACCGATGAGACGCTCGACCGCGTTGCCCCACGCCGGTTTTTCAAGAACGTCATCAATGACATTTTCTTGATCGAAGTTCTCCCGGCGCCAATGGTAAAATAAAATAAAATAAAAGAAAATAAATGGCATCAAGATGGTTCACGACGACTTCCTGTGAGGTCACCCATCATATCGCCTCCCGCACGCAATCAAGAGTTCTCATGATCCATGCCGGTGAGGTCATGCTCACCGGAGATTTGACAAATTATGCTCTGAAACCTCGGCCGCTGTAAGGCTTTGAAATAGCCAAAATCGAGATACGGATCTCGCAGTGATGTGGCACATTCACGCCATGCGCCCATAAGATGTTCCAATTGGGTTATAATGGCAAATCACATGATTGTGCGTGAAGTTATGATTGCGGCCTCCACACGATGCGGATTAGCCAAGAGCCCCACGCCATGTTTTTAGTTCGAGGCATCCCATCAACGACATTTTCAGATTCGATCGCCAAGTTCTCTGGCGTCAATGTTAAAATAAAATACAAATAAAAGGAAATAAAATGGGCGGCATCACCAGATGGTTCAACATGACAATTTCCGTGAGGTCACCCATCATAGTATCGCTTCCGCCAAGCACACTTAATAAGAGTTCATGGGATTGTAATCGGCCTCACCGGAGATTTGAAAATTGTGCTCATCGAGAACCCTTCAGGCTGCCAGTGCTTCAAATAGATGAAATTAGAGCGGGTCCCAAATGCGCCCATGGCTCAAGGCCATACCGGGAGATCTTTCCGAATTGGGGTCATAATGGCGAATTGGACGATCGCGGCGCGGAAGTTATGGCTATTTTGTGCTCCACATGAGATGCGACCGTAGCGGATGGTGCCGGTCACGCTTTGATATTTGCCACAAATTTCATCCCGAATCGTGCCATGGTAAAGCTTTAAATAAAAATTGAGATATGGGTCAGATGCGCTGCGGCTCATCTACTTCTCATGCTCACGAGATCTTCCTGAAGAGTCATAATGGCAAATTGATAATCATGCACATGGCAATTCTCGCGCCTCGACAGATGCGCGATGCCACGGCCCACGACACGCGGTTTTTTTCACCGGCATTCCATCGACATTTTCGAGACGCGCCGAAGTTCTCTGGCATCAACGGTAAAATAAATGAAAATTAAAAGGAAATAAAATGAGCGACATCAACAGATGGTTCAACACAACGACTTCCACGGTGTGCGCCCAAACGAGATGCCCAGACGGTGCCACACGCCTCATTTTTTTCAACTGATATCCCATCAACGATATTTTCGGAGTTGATTGTCGAGTTCTCCTTCATCAATGGTAAAACAAAATAAAAATAAAAGGAAATAAAATGGGCGGCATCAATAAATGGTTCAACACGACGACTTCCTAGGAGGTCACCCATCATAGTACTACTCTTGCCCAAGCTTGCTTAACAAAAGAGTTATCATGGGATCTGTGTTAAGGCCACGCTCAGATTTGTCACAAATTTCATGCGGAACCCAGACATGCGGTAAGGCTAAATAAAACCGGAGATATGAGTCCCTAGATGTGCTCTACATCTATTCGCCATGCCATGGAGATCTTTCCATTGGGGTCATAATGGAAAATCGATGATCATGCACGTATTATTTTCGGCGGCTGACCCGTGGGACACGCGCATAATTACGTGTTTTTCAACTGAGGCATCCCATCAATACGCTTTGAGTCGATCCGAAGTTCTCTCGGCGTTAACAGAAAATAAAATAAAATAAAAAAAGTAAATAAAATGGGCATCATCAATAGATGGTTCAACGCGACAACTTCGCACGAGGTCACCCATTCTAGTACTACTCTCAACCAAGCACGCTTAATAAGAGTTCTCGTGATCGTGCAGGCCGCACTACCGGAGATTTGTCGCAAATTGTTCGCAAACCCATACGTCGGATAAGGCTTCAAATAGCCAAAAGGAGATACGGTCCCGCTTGATGCGGCCATCCGCTTGTCGCCCATGGAGATCTTTCGATTGGGGTCATAATGGAATCTGACGATCATGCGCAGTTATGGTGATTCGGCGGCCTCGACGAGATGCACGATTAGTCGCGGGCCACCACTCGGTTTTTCACCAAGGCATCCCATCAATGATGGTTTCGAGTCAATTGTCGAGGTCTCCGCCAATAAAGAAATAAAATAAAATAAAAGGAAATAAAATGATCAATAGATGGTTCAACGACAACTTCCGTGAGGTCACCCATCATAATATCGCTTCACAAGCACGCTTAACATAAGTGTTCTCATGTGATCCGGTGTGCTGGTGTGGTGGCGCTCACTGGAGATTTGACTCAAATTATGTTCATGCGGAACCCGTACGCGGTCGGTAAGGCTTCAAAGAGCCGAACGGAGATACAGTCCGCCATGAGCCTTTGCATATCCGCGCCATTCTCCACGGAGATCTTCTCCGATTAGGGTCATAATGGCTAATCGATGATCGGGCGCAAAGTTATGATGATTTTGTGCTTTCACACGAGATGCGGATCACCGTGGGACCCACCTACTGTTTTTCAGGCATCCCATCGACGATAATTTTGAGTGTCGAAGTTCTCGCATCAATAGTAAAATAAAATAAAAATAAAAGGAAATAAAATGGGCGGAATCAACAGATAGTTCAATAAGATGACTTCCCGTGAGGTCACCCATCATAAGATCGCTTCAAGCACGCTTAATCAAGAGTTCTCACGTGATCCGGTGTGTTATTGCAATCGGCAAGGAGATTTGCCGCGAATTATGCTCTTGAGAACATCTCATGGTAAGGCTTCAACATACCGAAATCAAAACCGGTATGTGCTACGCAGGCTTCAAAATAGATGAAATCGGAGATACGGTCCTCGCTAGATGCCCTCAAATCAGGCGTCAGGCGCCACGCGAATATCTTTCCGATTGGGTCATGACCTGACGATCGACGGCGCAAGTTATGGCGATTTTCATGTGGCTCGACGATGAGACGCTGGACCACCATGTGGGCTCCACAGTTCTCTCCAACGAAAATAAAATATAAAATAAATAAATGGCATCAATGGTTCAACACGACGACTTCCAGAGGTCACCCATCATAAGATTGCTCTTCCCAAGCATTAAGAGTTCTCATGATCCGCGATGGCGCACGCTCCACCGAGATTTGATGCAAATTATGCTCATAAACCCGCCCGTACGCAAGGCTTCAACTAGAATCAATATAAAGTCCACCAGATGCGCTATCTACGATCATCATCCGAGATCTTTCCGATTGGGTCATAATGGCGAAATTATCGATGGGGTTATGTTATGATTCGCGGCCCTACGAGACGCACGGATCGCCTACGGCCATATTTTCACCGGGCATCCCATCTATGACACTTTGAGTCGATCCGAAGTTCTCCGCCAACAAGAAAATAAAAAAATAAAATAAAATAAAATGGCGATCACATGGTTCAACATGACGATTCGGCCCATCATAAGATCGCTCAAAGCACGCTTAATCAAGAGTTCTCATGATCATGCTCCGGAGATCAATAGCTCAGCCCAGCAGGCCAAATCTCGAAAGGATCTGAATTTTTTGCATGCCGTGCAATCGGATTATAAAAAAGTCAATGGTAATAAAGACAATCACAAGCTCAGAGATATGTTTCTCACGATGATGATTATGCATTCATATTGCGGATAATCGGAGAGGCACACATTTGTGCATCGTGCCCCTAAATCTCGATTGGGGTCATAATGGAATCGATGATCATGCATGAAGTTATGATTTTCATGCCTCACAGACACGCGATTCAGTTTTTCAGGTGGCATCCCATCAACGACATTTTCGAGTCGATCACCGAAGTTCTCCATCAACGGTAAAATAAAATAAAAATAAAAGGAAATAAAACGCATCAAGATGGTTCAACGATGACTTCTGTGAGATCACCCATCATAAGATCGCTTCTCAAGCACGCTTAATCAAGATTTCAAGATCTAGGGCGGCCGCGCCAGAGATTTGCCGTAAATTGTGCTCATCCAAAACCCGAGGCTTCTAAATCAAAAAATTGAGATATAGTCCAAATATGTGCTCGCGCACATCTCGGCTCGCCTCCGTGGAGATCTTTGATTGGGGTCATAATGGAAAATCGACGATCATGCATGATTGCGTTCGGCGAGATGCCACGAGACCCGCCATAGCTCATGTTTTTCCATCGAGGCATCCCATCAATGATTGAGTCGATCCCGAAGTTCCAACGCCAACGAGAAAATAAAATAAAAATAAAAGGAAAATAAAATGGGCATCAACAAATGGTTCAAACGATGACTTCCCGAGGTCACCCATCATAAGATACTCTCGCCCAAGCACGCTTAATCAAGAGTTCTCATGGATCTGGTGCGGCCGTACGAGATTTGTCGTAAATTATGCTCATGCGGAACATGTCCATGCAACGGTATGGTGTTGAAATAGCTGAAATCGAAAATACGGTCCCACAGACTCATGCATCGCGCATGCACGCCAGAGATCTTTCTGATTGTCATAATGGGGAATCAATGATCGCGGTATGAAGTTATGATTTATGCAACCTCCGCACGAGATGCGGATCACCGAGGGCCCACGACTCGTGGTTTTTCCCGAGGCATCCCATCGATGACAATTTTGAGTCGATCATGCCGACGCCAACGATAAAATAAAATAAAAATAAAAGAAATAAAATGGGCGCATCAACAGATGGTTCAATGCGACACGCCCTGGAGGTCACCCATCATAAGATCGCCAAGCACGCTTAATCAAGAGTTCTCATGTGATCCGTGTGCCGGTGCGCCGCCAGAGAGATTTTCCATAAATTATGCTAATAATGAACTAGTAATGGCTATAAGTAAGGCTTCAAAATAAATAAAACCATATACGTCCCAAGGCGATTAAGACATCCGTGCCGTGAGCCACCAGAGATATTTCTGATTATGGTCATAATGGAGAATCGATGATCATGCAAGTTATGGTGATTTTCGTGGCCTCGAGACGAGACGCATGTACCGCCCCACCATGTTTTAGTAAGGCATCCATCGACATTTTGGAGTCGATTCACCGAAGGCCAACAAATAAAATAAAATAAAAATAAAAAATAAGGCATCAACAGATGGTTCAACATGACGATTTCCCAGGAGGTCACCCATCAGAAGATCGCTCTCACCCAAGCACGCTTAATCAAGAGTTCTCGATGTGTCCGGTGCATGCTCAGAGATTTAAGCAAATTGTGCTCATGTGGAACCCGTGCACAAAGGCTTCAAATAGCTAAAATCAAGATATGTCACGATGTGCCTTTGCACATCTCGTGCCGGCGCCTCAGATCTTTCTGGATTGGGGTCATAATGGCGAATCGGACGATCGTGCGCGAAGTTATGATATCCGGCCTCCACATGGGACTAGAACTGCGGCCCCACAACTTGTTTTCCAGGCATCCCATCGATGGTTTTGAGTCGATCCGCTCAAGCGCCAATGGTAAAATAAAATAAAATAAAAGGAAATAAAATGGCGCATCAGATGGTTCAACGCAATGATTTCCTGAGGTCACCCATTATATCATCGCTCACCCAAGCGCTTAATCAAGAGTTCTCGATCGTGTGTGTGTCGCTCGGAGATTTGCACAAAATTGTGCTCATGAACCCGTGCGCCATGAAGGCTTCAAATAGCCAAAATCGAGATATGACCTCCAGATGCTCGCACACCGCTATCGTATGCCATGGAGATCTTTCATTGATTCATAATGGCTAATCGATGATCACAAGTTATGGAGATTTTGTGCCTCCACACTGTGATGCACGCGTGCCCCACTCGTTTTTCCCGGCATCCCATGGACAATTTTTGAGTCGATCGAAGTTCTCCGGCATCAATGGTAAAATAAAATAAAATAAATAAAATGGCATCAACAGATGGTTCAACACGATGACTTCTCCGAGGTCACCCATCAAGATCGCTGCACATGCTTAATCAAGAGTTCTCATGTGATCCGTGTGTTGTTGCTCCAGAGATCTCAGAAATTATGCTGCAAAACCCGCATCGTGGTAAAGCTAAAATAGCCAACGGAGATATCCCGCCAGATGCCATCTCGGCACATCTGTCGCCCCCGAGATCTTTCTGGATTGAATGGCGAATCAAATGATCGTGAGCGAAGTTATGGTGATTTCATGCTCCTCCACATGAGACGCGATCGCCGGGCCCCACCATTTTTTTCGAGGCATCCCATCGATGACATTTTGAGTCGATCATCGAAGTCCTCCAACGAAAATAAAATAAAAATAAAAGGAAATAAAATGGGCGATCAATGATAATTTCAACACGATGACTTCCTAGAGGTCACCCATCATCGCCCTCGCCCAAGCACGCTTAATCAAGAGTTCTCATGCGATATGGCCGTGCGGCGAGTCACGAGATTTCATAAATTGTCATGGAACCCGCGCCACCGTGAAGGCTTCAAATACCAAATCGAGAGATGTCCCCGCCAGATACCATCATCATCTGTGTCGCACCCTCGGAGATCTTTCCGATTGGGGTCATAATGGCAATCGACGATCGCGCACGGTTATGATTTCGCGGGCCTCCGCAGAGACGTGCCAGCCCCATCCATGTTTTTCAAGATCATCCATCGATGACATTTTCGAGTCAATCTCGAGTCAATCGGTAAAATAAAATAAAATAAAAAAATAAAATGGGTGGCATCAACAGATGGTTCAACACGACTTCCGGAGGTCACCCATCATAACGCTCTCCCAAGCACGCTTAATCAAGAGTTCTCATGGATCCGTGTGTGCGCCGCTGGAGATTTCAAATTGTTCTCTCAAACTGACGCAGAAGGCTTCAAATAGCCAAAATCGGAGATATGGTCCCACCATGCGCCTTTGGCATCATGTCGTCCCCACGAGATCTTTTCAGATTGGGTCATAATGGCAAATCGGACGATTGTATGAAGTTATGATTTCTGCGCCTCATGAGATGAGATCACGAGTGGGCCCCATGGCTCGTGTTTTTTCCGAGGCATCCCATCCATCAGTTTTGTGTCAATCGAAGTTCTCCGCCAGAAATAAAATAAAATAAAATAAAATAAAATGGGGCATCAACAGATGGTTCAACGCGATGACTTGTCATCACCCATCATAAGATATTTCGCCAAGCATGAAAATCAAGATCTCATATGGTGGTGCCGGTCACGCCACCGAGATTTGCGAAATTATGATGCGGTACATGCCGCTGATAAGGCTTCAAAATAGCCAAATGGTGATGGCAGATGCTCTGCACATCTGAAGCTATCGCGCAAAGATCTTCCAAATTAGGGTCATAATGGCAATCGTGATCGTGAAGTTATGGCGATTTTGTGGCCTCCACACGACGCGGATCAAGGCCCACGCTCATGTTTTTCAATCCTAGGCATCCCATCGATGAAGTTTTCAGAGTCAATCACCGAGTTCTCTGGCATCAATGGTAAAATAAAAAAAATAAAAGGAAATAAAATGGGCGGCATCAACAGATCATTCAACCCGATGACTTCCTAGGAGGTCACCCATCATAATACATCGCTTCACCCAAGCACGCTTAATAAGAGCTCATGGATCCGTGTGTCTGATCGCATGAGATTTACCACAAATTAGCTCATGGAACCCATTTATGTCTGGTAATCAACTAGCCAAGAGACCGTCTAAATGATACGCGACACATCTATGTTTCGCGCCTGGAGATCTTTTGATTGGTGTCATCATAATGCGATCGCGTGAAGTTATGGCAATTTTCATGCCTCAGACGATGTGGATCACCCGAGGCCCAACGACTCGGTTTTCACCGAGGCATCCCATCCACAATTTTAGAGTAGATCTCCGAAGTTCTCGATCAACGATAAAATAAAATAAAAATAAAATAAATAAAATGGGATCAGATGGTTCAACACGACGGCTTCTGTGGAGGTCACCCATCATAAGATCGCTCGCTAAGCATGCTTAATCAAGAGTTCATGGAGATCTAGTGTGCGTGCATCGCCGAGCTTTTCCAAATTATGCTCATCCGAACCCGCCGCAGTGTAAGGCTTCAACTAGCCAAATCGAGATATGGATCCCGCAAATACTCTCACATACGGCACCGCCAGATCTTTCCGATTGGGTTATAATGGAGAATCGACCATCATGCGGAAGTTATGGTGATTGCCACACCCCACGAGTGATTTAACCTTCTCTCGCAGTGACTCTTCTTTTCCTAAGAACTCCTAAGTCATAAACATCGATGAACATAACCTAAGCTTCACTTAAATGAACATAAGATTGCTATCTTAAGGAAGTTACATCATAGCCTAAACTCAATCTAGATACACTTTCACAAATCAAAAGACTAATTCTCAAACCAAATCTCAAATTAAAATTCAAAATCAAATATATTCAAATCAATGATTGAAACCCAAAATCAAATTCAATAATTCCTAAGCCATATGAACCACATTCATAAGAGCCAAAATCCTTTATATCAAATCAAACCAATTGATCTTTATAAATCAATTAATTTATATTCACAAATATAAGTGAAATCACTCAAATGACCAAAACTATTTCAAAAATCAAATCAAAACTCAATCTAAACCCTTTAAGCTAATTCATTAGACTTAGCCAAATTATATCCAAATCAGGTCAAAACCAATGGATTTTCTCTCGAACCAATCATTCATTCGATCATTTATACAAATATAAATAAAACCTACAATCATCAAAATAAATTCAAGTCAACAACTTTCTCGACTTTAAACTTTTAATTGAGCAAAACCTATTAGACAAAATTGATTGTCTGGAATTTATATTTCACCCATGGCTCATATATGCAACTAAACTTCAAACCAAAACCCAAATATCACCCATGGTCTACTTGACCCAAAGTGACCTAAAGGACTCATTTGAGCCATCTAATCCAACCAAAATTGATTGAACCAAGCTCACCAAACCTTCCACCATGATTGTTTCGCCCTAAGATGATCAATTGTAAATCAATGCCAATCCCATCATATTTTCCAAATTGACCAAATTGGCTAAAGGACTAAATCGGGTCAAATCATAATCCAACCCAAATTGATTGCAACCAATGGCTCAAGATATATTGAACTGACCAAAGCCATATAAACCCAATTTGATCAATCATTCAATTGGTCAACTTGATAACTAGCCCAAAATTGTAAATTGGCCTAAATAAATTTCAAACTAAAGAACATTCATCTTCACAATTGAACATGAATCGCCATAACCCAAGTTAATGGCCAATTTTGGTCAAAATGACCAATATGATATATGACCCAAATTGCCAAATCTAAACCAACCCAAGACCCATTGAGATACAGTCCCCGCTAGATGCGTCATGGACATCTTGCATCATGCTCGTGAAGATCTTTCGATTGGGGTCATAATGCAAATCGGAAGATCGTGTGAAGTTATATGATTTCATGTGGCCTCCACACGAGACGCACGGATTAGTCACGAATGTTTTTCACTGGCATCCCATCAATGATCATCGAAGTTCTCATATCAAATAATAAATAAAAATAAAAGGAAATAAAATGGGTGGCATCAAGATGGTTCAACACGACTTCCAAGAGGTCACCCATCATAAGCATCGCCAAGCAAGCTTAAATCAAGAGTTCTCATGGATCTGTGGGTGCCACGCCCGTTGGAGATTTGCAAATTTGCTGCGAACCCATCCATGCCGCAGAAGGATAAATAAATCGGAGAAATGGGTCCCTAGATGCATTCGGCTCATCTACATCATCCATGGAGATCTTTCTGATTGGGGTCATAATGGCAATCGACGATCGCGCGAAATTAGGTGATTTTCGCGCCTCCAAAGACGCGAGATCACCGCGGAGCCCCATGACTCATGTTTTTCACCCGGCATCCCATCAACATTTTTGAGTATCACCGAAGTTCTCCCAAACGGTAAAATAAAATAAAAATAAAAGGAAATAAAATGAGCTGCATCAACAGATGGTTTAACACGACGACTTCGTAGGAGGTTACCCATCATAACATCGTTTCAAGCACGCTTAATCAAGAAGAGTTCTCATGAGACTGGTGTGCTTGCCCGGAGATTTGCCAAATTATGCTCGGAAACCCATGTGCGCGTAAGGCTTCAAATAGCCAAAATGAGATACGGTCCCACCAGATGCGCAGCTTCTCATCGCCGCAGAGATCTTTCCTGATTGGGGTCATAATGGCAAATCGACAATCGCGAAGTTATGGTTATTTGTGGCCTCACAGAGATCTGCTCATATCATGTTTTAGTCCGAGGCATCCCATCGATGACATTTTCGAGTCGATCAAGAAGTCGCGCCATCAATGATAAAATAAAAAATAAAAAAGGAATAAAATGGGCAACATCAATTCAACATAACGACTTCCCGAGGTCACCCATCATAAGATCGCTTCGCCAAGCACGCTTAATCAAGAGTTCTCAAGATCTAGGTGTGCCGTCGCCTGGAGATTTGCCGCAAATTGTGCTCATGAGGAACCCTGCCGCGGCCGCTTGAAATCAAATAGAGATACGGGTCCCGCCAGATGTTCCACCATCTACACGTCATACACCATGAGATCTTTCCGATTGGGTGGCAATCAAGATCGCATGAATTTATGATTTCGCGCGCACCTCCGACGCGGACTGCGGTGGCCCCACGCTCATGTTTTTTCAGAGGCATCCCATCATGATGCTTTTGAGTCATCATCGAAGTTCTCCAATAAAAAAATAAAATAAAAATAAAAGAAATAAAATGATCAGATGGTTCAACATGACTTCCAAGAGGTCACCCATCATAAGATCGCTCGCCAAGCACGCTTAATCAAGAGTTCTGGGATCGGGCTCGCTCCGGAGATTTTTCACAAATTATGCTCATATAACCCGCTGCTACAGGCTTCAAATAGCCAAAATCGGAGATGTCCCGCAGATGCGCCATCATCTCATGGCGTATGCCTGGAGATCTTTCTGATTGGGGTCATAATGGTAAATCGATGATCGTGTGAAGTTATGGAGATTGGCCCTACGAGACACCCGCCAGGCCATAGCTCATGTTTTTTCAGATGACATCCATCGATATTTCGAGTCGATCTCCTCGTGCATCAATGGTAAATAAAATAAAATAAAAGAAAATAAATATAGATGGTTCAACAATGAACTTCCGTGAGGTCACCCATCATAGTACTTCTTCAAGCACTTAATCAAGAGTTCTGGGATCCGTATGGTGCGCACGCAGAGATTTATGCTCATCAACCCATCACGGCTACGAAGGCTTCAATAGTAATCGAGATGCGTCCCCGATATGCACTATGGCACATCAACGCGTACCGCAAGATCTTTCGATTGGTCATAATGGAGAATCGATTGTGCACAAAGTTATGGATTTCATGCGCCTCCACACACACGCCGATCCCAGGGCCCACCGGTGTTTTTCAGAGCATCCCATCGATGATGTTTTGAGTCGATCTCGAAGTTCTCGCAAAAAATAAAATAAAAATAAAAGAAATAAAATGGTCAACAGATGGTTCAACACGACTTCCTGAGAGGTCACCCATCATAAGATCGCTCACCCCAAGCACGCTTAATCAAGAGTTCTCGGATGTGTCGGCACGTTACCAAAGATTTGTCAAAATTATGCTCATGCAAACCCGTCGCGGAAGGCATCAAAATAAGAAATAAAATCAGAGCGCGCCCGCCACACATCTACGCATCGCGTCCCACCTAAGATCTTTTGATTGGGGTCATAATGGCGAATCAGATGATCATGAGTGAAGTTATGATGATTTTTGTGTGGCGTCCACATGAGATGCGCGATCAGTGGGCCACGGTTTTTTTAGAATGAAGCATCCCATCAACGACGCTTTTGAAATCGATCGCCGAAGTTCTGATCGATAAAATAAAATAAAATAATTGAAATAAAATGGCGTCAATGGTTAACACACGATGACTTCCCAAGAGGTCACCCATCATAAGATCGCTTCAAGCATGCTTAATCAAGAGTTCTCATATGATCCGGTTTGCGGCTGCCGAGATTTTAAATTATTCTCTCAGGAAACTCACGCCATAGGCTTCAAAATAGCAAAATCGGAGATACGGTCCCGCCATGCTTTAGCACATCGCCGTGGCCTCGCAAGATCTTTCCGATTCATAATGGCATAATGACGATCGAGTGAAGTTATGGCGATTTTGTGTGGCCACACGACGGATCAATCGCGGCCCCACGACTCATATTTTTCAGGCATCCCATATATGACATTTTTGAGTAATCGAAGTTCTCCGATCAATGATAAAATAAAATAAAAATAAAAGAAATAAAATGGGCGGATCAACAGATGGTTCAACACGACGAAGCCGGAGGTCACCCATCATAATATTGTTCTCACCAAGCACTTAATTGAGAGTCTCAAAGTCTGTCGGTGCGTGCGAAGATTTGCCTCAAATTATGCTCATGTGGAACCCATTTGTGTCGCAGCAAGGCTTTGAATTAGCCAAAATTGGATATACGGTCATAGATGCGCCAGAAGGCATCTGCTAATCTATGAGATCTTTCGGGTCTCAATGCCGCTGCGGAGAATTTGCACAAATTATGCTCACGCTAACGCTCGTGTCGCGGTACGCTTCAACCAATGCGCGACGCCAGATGCGCTGCCACATGTGCCCAGAGATCTTTCCGATTAATGGCAAATGGCGATCGCGGCGCAAAGTTATGTTTTTCATGCGCCTTGCGAGATATCCACATGCTCATGTTTTCAGGCATCCCATCGACGCTGAGTTGATCACCGAGTTCTCTGGCATCATTGATAAAATAATATAAAAATAAAAGGAATTAAAATGGGCGGCATCAACAGTTGGTTCAACACGATGACTTCCTAGGAGATCACCCATCATATTACTCCCACGCTTAATCAAGAGTTCTCATGGATTTGGTGTGCGCCACGCCGCTAGAGATTTTCCACAAATTGTGCTCATGCGGAACCCATCTGTGCCGCAGTAATGCATCAAACTACCCGAAATCGGAGATAAGGGTCCCCCCAGATTGCATGCCGTGGCGCCTCAAAGATCTTTCCTGATTAGGTCATAATGGCGAATTGACGATCGTGTGAAGTTATGGTGATTTTGCATCCGAGATGCGCGATACCGATCAACGACTCATGTTTTTTTCCCGAGGCATCCCATCTACGACATTTTCAGAGTCGATCATCGAGTTCTCCGACGTCAATGTTAAAATAAAATAAAAATAAAAGGAAATAAAATGGGTGGCATCAATAGATGGTTCAACACAACGACTTTCCAGGAGGTCACCCATCATAAGATCGCCCGCCCCAAGCACGCTTAATCAAGAGTTCTCATGGATTTGGGTGTGCCGGTCCACTAGAGATTTATTGCAAATTATGCTCATGCGAACCCACCCGCGTCAACTACTGAAGATATGAGTCCTCTAGATGCGCGACATCTACATGTCACCATCATAGATCTTTCCGAGGGTCATAATGGCGACGATGACGTCGGGTTATGGTGATTCGGCCTCCAAGATAGACGCGGATCAACGGTGGCCCCTCTATTTTCACCCGGCATCCCATCTACGACATTTTCAGAGTCTATCACCGAGTTCTTTGGCGTCAATGTTAAAATAAAATAAAAATAAAAGGAAATAAAATGGGTGGCATTGATAGATGGTTCAACACGATGACTTCCTAGGAGATCACCCATCACAATCGCTTCTCGCCCAAGCACGCTTAATCAAGAGAGTTCTCATGGATCTGGATATGAAATCACCGGAGATTTGTCACAAATTGTGCTCATCCGGAACCCGTCCATGCTGCGAAAAGGATCAAACTATCCAAAATCGGAGATATGGTCCAGATATGCTCACGCATCTACGCGTGCGCCTGGAGATCTTTCGATTGGGTCATAATGGTGAATGATGATCGATGAAGTGCGAGAAGTTATGGCCGCCCACACGATGCGTGGACCAACCATCCTGACTCATGTTTGTCAAGCAATGCATCATCAATGATGTTTTCGAGTCGCCCTCGAAGTTCGCATCAATGGTAAATAAAATAAAAATAAAAGAAAATAAATATGATAAATAGATGGTTCAACACGACTTCCAGAGGTCACCCATCATATCCGCCAAGCACGCTTAATCAAGAGTTCTCATGGGATCTGTGGCGCACCACCGAGATTTTCCCAAATTGTGCTCATCGAACCCATCGCTCGTGCTTCAAATAAATCGGATATGGTCCCCGGAGATACCTGCACACCCGCCATGCACCCCGAGATCTTTCGATTGGGGTCATATAACGATGATCTTGCACAAAGTTATGTGATGCGCTCGCATACGCGACGTGGCCGCACGACTCATATTTTTTTTGTTCGAGGCATCCCATCGACGATGAGTCGACATCGAAGTTCTCAATGTCAATGGTAAAATAAAATAAAATAAAAGGAAATAAAATGGGAAACATCAGATGATGATGACTTCCTGTGAGGTCACCCATCATAAGATCGCTCACCAAGCACGCTTAATCAAGAGTTCTCATAGATCGTGTGGGATCGCGGTCCATTGAGATTTGCCACAAATTATGCTTATGAAGAACCAATACTTGCCACGGTAAGGCTTCGAAATAGCCAAAATTGGAGACGAGCCGCAGATCTTTCCATTGGGGGTCATAATCATAATCGACGATCACGAAATTATGGCAATTTATGCAATTTCCACACGAGATGCAGATCCGTGGGCCCAACGCTCATGTTTTTCACCCAAGGCATCCCATCGATGAATTTTCGAGTCGACCGAAGTTCTCCATCAACGGTAAAATAAAATAAAAATAAAAGAAAATAATGGATCAAGATGGTTCAACGACACTTCCATGAGGTCACCCATCATAGATCGCCTCACCCAAGCATGCTTAATGAGTTCTCATGGATCTCGTGGTGCATGGCGCTACCGCTAGATTTGCAAATTATGCTCATGCGAACCCGACGTGCGGGGCTTCAAATATCCAAAATCGAGATACGGTCCCGAGCGCCTTTTGGCACATCTACGTCCAGAGATCTTTCTGAATGTGGTCATAATGGCGAATTGGACGATGTGCGGCAAAGTTATGATTTATTGTTCCTCCACATGACAACGCATCAGCCCACGTCTCATGTTTTTCTATCTAAGGTATCCCATCGATGATAGGTTTTTAAATCAATCGCCTAGTTCTCCAGCATCAATGGTAAAATAAAATAAAAATAAAAGTAAATAAAATGGGTGGCATCAACAGATGGTTCAACTCGATGACTTCCTAGGAGGTCACCTATCATAAGACCGCTTGCGCATGCTTAATCAAGAGTTCTCATGTGATCGTGCGGTCACGCCCGGAGATTTGCCAAATTATGCTCATGAACGCACGCTCCAAGACTTCGAAATAAAATGGAGAACGGGTATCGCTAGAGTGCCTGACATCTCGCGGCGCCATGGAAATCTTTCCGATTGAATAGTAAATCGATCACGCCGCGGTTAAGGCAATTTTCGTGGCCTCCACGAGACAGAATCTATCGCATGGGCCCCCATGTTTTCATCCGAGGCATCCATCGCTTTTTTAGTCGATCGCTGAGTTCAGCCAACTAAAATAAAATGGAAATAAATGTTATGACTTCCCAGGTCACCCATCATAGATCGCTCCCAAGCACTTAATCAAGAGTTCGATGTGTGGTCGCTCGAGAGATTTGTTAAAATGCTCGCGTAACCCAGACGCGCAAGGAAGGCTTCAAATAGCCAAAGAGATATGGATCCCGCCGATGCTCCTCGCACATCGCTGTGCCCCCCGGAGATCTTTCATTAGTCATAATGGCGAATCGACATCGCGGCGAAGTTATGGTAAATTTTCAGCCCACACGAGACGGACGCCGGCCCCACGATCGTTTCATCCAGGCATCCCATCGACGATGTTTTGAAATCACCAAGTTCTCCGCATCAACGGTAAAATAAAATAAAATAAAAGGAATAAAAAGCGGCATCAATGATGGTCAACACGACGACTTAGAGTCACCCATCATAAGATCGCTTCAAGCACGCTTAATCAAGAGTTCTCATGGATCTATGTGTGTTGTCGCCCGCTGGAGATTTTCCATAAATTGGATCATGCGAAACTCGTGGCTTTCAACAGCCAAATCGAGATACCCTCCGCGCTTTCCATCACGCCGCTCGCTGGAGATCTTTCCGGATTCATATAATGGACGATGGCGTGAAGTTATAGCGATTTCATGGCCTCCACAGAGATGCAGATCATCCACGGGCTCATGTTTTTCAGGCATCCCATCAATGATATTTTGAATCGCCGAAGTTCTCCAGTCAACGATAAATAAAATAAAATAAAAAAAGGAATAAAATGGGCATCATGATCGATGGTTCAACACGACTTCTCGTGAGGTTACCCATCATAAGATTTACTCAAGCACGCTTAATCAAGAGTTCTCATGGATCTGTGCGCGGCCATCGCTGAGATTTGCCACAAATTATGGTCATGTGGAACCCATCCATACCAAGGCTTCAACTAAAATAAATCGGTTACGCCAGCGCTTGCCATCCGCGATCGTGGCCCCACCGAGATCTTTCAGTTGGGGTCATAATGTTGAATCGATGGTGAATTTATGGTGATTTCGCGCTCCTCCACACAAGATGGGATCAGGCCCCACGCTTGTGTTTTTCAGTTGAGGCATCCCGAAGTTCAATGATCACCGAAGTTCTCCCAATGGAAAATAAAATAAAAAGAAATAATATGGGCAACTTCGACAGATGGTTCAACACGGTGACTTTATAGGAGTTCACCCATCGTAATACTCTTCTTGTCTAAGCACGCTTAATTGAAGAGTTCTCATGGATCTGTTGCACGCTGGATGGAGATTTGCGCACATTATCCAAACGCCCGCTATAAAGTAAGGCTTAATAGCCAAAATCAGATAGTCTATGCGCCATCAGGCCATCCAGCCCACGGAGATCTTTCGATTGGGGTCATAATGGAAATCGACGATCGCGCGTGGCGGCCGAGGCCTTCAGAGAGACGCAGATGCGCACCACTCGGTTTTCGGGCATCCCATCGATGACATTTTGAGTTGATCTTCGAAGTTCTAAGCAACGATAAAAATAAAATAAAATAAAAGAAAATAAATGGGTGGCATCATAGATTTTTCAACACGATGACTGAGGTCACCCATCATAATCGCTTCACCCAAGCACGCTTAATCAAGAGTTCTCATGTGATCTGGTCGGTCCCCCCGGAGATTTGCAAATTGTGCTCATCCGAACCCATGGTTATGTAAGTTTTGAAATAACAAACCAAAGATACGGGTCCCGCCAGATGTACTGGCGCTCTGAGATCTTTCGGATTGGGGTGTATTGAATCAAACGATCGATGGAATATGGTGATTTTGTTTACGATTACGACATGCGACGGGCAAGAGCATGCCATCGATGACGTTTTCAAAGTCTATCGCCGAGTTCTCCTACGTCAATGGTAAAATAAAACAAAAATAAAAGGAAATAAAATAAAAGATCAATAAAATGACATCCCAAGAGGTCACACATCATAAGATACTCTCACCAAGCTTAACTAAGAGTTCTCTGATGGTGGTCCACCACTGGAGATTTGCAAATTGTGCTCATGCGAACCCGTGCGCAGTAAGGCTTCAAAATAGCAAAATTAGAGATATGGTCTCGCCAGACGCTCGCTCATCTCAGCAGATCGCCGGCGGAGATCTTTCCGATTGGGGTCATAATGGCAATCAATATGTGCGGAAGTTATGGTGATTTATGTCCGCTACACGACATGATGATGTGGGCCCCACTCTCATGTTTTATAGTCTGAGGCGTCCCATCGATGACAATTTTAGAGTCGATCACCTAGTTCTCTGGCATCAACTGTAAAATTAAATAAAAATAAAAGGAAATAAAATGGGTGGCATCAACAGATGGTTCAACACGATGATTTCCGAGGTCACCCATCAGATCGCTCTCGCACGCTTAAGTGAAGAGTTCTTATGGGATCTGTGCGGTGTGCGTCCGGAGACAAATTATGCTCACGTGGAACCTGTCCATTCCATAATAAGGCTTCGAAATAGCCGAAATCGGAGATATGGGACCCGCTGGATATGTTTAAGGCTCATCTGCGTGTCGGACACCCTGTGGAGATCATTCTGGATTGTGGTCATCATGCATGAAATTATGGCAATTTTCATTCGACATCCACACGAGATGCATGGATTAGCGGAGCGGGGCCCATGACTCGTGTTTTTCAGTCTAAGGCATCCCATCGATGATGTTTTCGGAGTCGATCGCCAAGTTCTCCAACGTCGATGTTAAAATAAAATATAAATAAAAGGAAATAAAATGCGCAGCATCAACCGATGGTTCAACATGTCAACTTCCCAGGAGGTCACTCATCATAAGTCGCTCGCCCAAGCGCTTAGCTTAAGAGTTCTCAGGCCGCTCGCACCGTTGGAGATTTTATGCAAATTATGCTCATGTAACCCGTGCGGCTTCAAATTTGCCAAATCGAAGATACTTGTCCACCGATGCACCGCTCATTCATGTAGTGTCCGCGGATCAATTGGTCATAATGGTGAATCGGCGCAAGTTATAGATATTTTCGCGGCGGCCACAAGAGACGTGCGATCGAGTGGCCCCATGACTGTTTTTCGGCATCCCATCGATGACAGGAGTCGATCTCTTTTCTCGACGATAGTAAAATAAAGTAAAAAAAAAAGGAAATAAATGGGAGGCATCAAGATGGTTCAACACGACGACTTCCTGAGGTCACCCATCATATTCTCTCGCATGCTTAATCAAGAGTTCTTATGGGATCTGTGTGCCGTGTATCGCCGGAGATTTAAATTATGCTCATCTGGAACCCGTCTGCCACAGTAAGGTTTCAAATAAATCGGAGATACGTGTCCACTGATGCTCTCATCATCATATCGCTCGCGAAGATCTTTTCGATTGGGGTCATAATGGCGAATCGATCGAAAGTTATGGTTTTTTACGTAAGCTCCGCGAATGCGCATGTGACTTTTTCACCGAGGCATCCCATCGATGATATTTTTGGAGTCGATCACCGAGTTCTCCTGCGTCAACGATAAAATAAAATAAAAATAAAAGAAAAAAAATGGGCGGCATCAACAGATGGTTCAACACGACGACTTCCCAAGAGGTCACCCATCATAAGATCGCTTCTCGCCAAGCACGCTTAACGAAGAGTTATCATGGATCGCCGGGGGCCGCCGTTGAGATTTACGCATATATTTCTCATCAACCACGTCCGTACGATAAGCTTCAAATAGCCGAAATCGAGATACGACCGGCGCATGTAGCTGCGCATGTGCCTCGCAGAGATCTTTCTCGATTGGGGCCATAATGACAATCTATGCGTGAAGTTATGCGATGGCCTCCGACAAATGCTCGAATCACCCGCTGGGCCCCAACTCATGTTTTCCGAGGCATACATTGATGACATTTTCGAGTCGATCCGAAGTTCTCAAGATCAATGGTAAAATAAAATAAAATAATAAGAAATAAAATGGCATCAACGATGGTTCAAACGATGACTTCCCCAAGGTAGATTGTTCTCGCCAAGCACGCTTAATCAAGAGTTCTCATAGGGATCCGTGTGCGGTTGGGACTATTGGAGATTTCCCACAAATTGTGCTCATGCAGAACCTGTCCGTACTGTGGTAAGGCTTCAAAATAGCCAAAATCGGAGATACGGGACCCGCTAGATGCGCTACTAACGCTGTGGTGCCCTGGAGCTGATTGGGGTCATACGAAGAATGATCGCGAGTAAGTAACTTTCATGCGGCCTCCCCAAAGATGCGATCGCCGTGGCCCATTTTTTCACCGAGGCATCCCATCGATGATATTTTCTGAGATCATCGAAGTTCTCCCCAACGTTAAAAAAAAAAAAAATAAAAATAAAAAATAAAATGGGCGATCAGTGATGGTTCAACACAATGACTTAATCGCTCCAAGCACGCTTAATCAAAAAGAGTTCTCATAGTTTGCGGGTCGCCTAGAAATTTGTTGCAAATTATGCCCATGTGGAACCCCCCGCCGTGGTATTTTGAAATAAAGAATCGGAGATACGCTCCCCAGATGAGTATCCACGCCAGGTTCCCCACAGATCTTTCTGATAATGGTAAATAATGATTGTGCATGAAGTTATGATATTTTATACCTCGTCCACGACGCAGATGGCGCCCATTCGTGTTTTCACAGACATCCCATCTATGACATTTTTGGAGTCAATCACCAAGTTCTCCGACATTAATGATAAAATAAAATAAAAATAAAAGGAAATAAAATGAGCGGCATCAATAGATGGTTCAACACGACGACTTCCTCGAATGTCACCCATCATAAGATCGCTTCTCGCCAAGCACGCTTAACCAAAGAGTTCTCATGTGATTAGTCGGTGCGCTGCACCGAGATTTTCACAAATCATGCTCATATAAAACCCATCGGTGCCGCGGTAAGACTTTGATATAGGCGAAATGGGAGATACGGGTCCCGCCAGATGAGCTTATGACTCATGTCATGCTCCCCGCGGAGATCTTTCCGGATTGTGATCATAATGGTGAATCGGATGATCGTGCTTAAAGTTATGGCAATTTTCGTGCGCGCGGATCAGCTAGTGGGCCCCAAGACTCGTGTTTTTCAATCCGAGGCATCCCATCGATGATGTTTTTAGAGTCGATCACCAAGTTCTCCGGAGTCAACGTTAAAATAAAATATAAATAAAAGGAAATAAAATGCGGCATCAAAAGATGATTCAACATGATGACTTCCAAGGAGGTCACCCATCATAGTACTGCTCTCGCCCAAGCACGCTTAACTAAAGAGTTCTCATGAACTGGTGTCGTGGTGAGTGGAGATTTGTCAAATTGTGCTCATGGAACCCACCGAAGGCTTCGAAATAATCGAAATCAGAGATACGGGTCCCGCCAAATGCTTCTGAAGCTCATCTATGTGTCATGTGCCCCACAAAGATCTTTCCAAATTGGGGTCATAATGGTGAATCGGACAATTGTGCGCGAAGTTATGGCAATTTTTGTGCGGCCTCCACACGAGACGCATGGATCAGCCTTATGGGCCCCACAGCTAGTGTTTTTCAGTTTGAGGCATCCCATCGACAATGTTTTCAGAGTCGATTGCCGAGTTCTCCGGCTTCAATGGTAAAATAAAATAAAAATAAAAAGAAATAAATGCAGATCAATGATAGTTCAACACGATGACTTCCCATGAAGTCACCCATCATAAGATTACCTCAAGCATGCTTAATCAAGAGTTCTCATGGGATCCGGTGCTAGTGCACGCCAGCTGAGATTTACCACAAATTGTGCTCATGCGGAACCCATCCGTGTTACGGTAAGACTTCAAACTAGCCGAATCGAGAGATTCCTATGCCACATCTCGAGATCTTTCCTGATCAGTCAATAAATTGACCGTGCACAAAATTATGGTGATTTTTGTGCGGCCTCCCCACGACTCTTGTTTTTTAATGAGGCATCACATCGACATTTTGATATCCGAAGATCAACAAGATAAAATAAAATAAAAATAAAAGGAATTAAAATGGGTGGCATCAACGGATGGTTCAACAAGATGATTTGTGAGGTCACCCATCATAAGATCGCTCTCAAGCACGCTTTAACTAAGAGTGGATCTGTGGGCCGGTCACCCCGCTGGAGATTTGCCATAAATCAGGCTCATGCGAACCCGTCAACCATAAAGCTTCAAATAGCCAAAATCGGAGATATGGGACCCGCTAGATGCGATGACATCTCGGTCGTGCCTACAAGATCTTTCCGACATAATGGTGAATAGGACGATCATGCATGAAGTTTTGGAAATTTTCATGCGGCCTCGGCACGAGATGTGCGGATCACCCGTGTGGGCCCCATGACTCGTGTTTTTCAGTCTGAGGCATCCCATCGATGACGTTTTAGGAGTCGATTGCCGAGTTCTTCAGCGTCAACGTTAAAATAAAATAAAAATAAAAGGAAATAAAATTGGTGGTATTAACAGATGGTTCAACACGATGACTTCTACTATCTCGTCCAAGCACGCTCAATTAAAGAGTTCTCATAGGATCTGGTGTGCTCGTGCGGTCACGCCTGCTGGAGATTTGCCATAAATTATGCTCATGTGGAACCAGTCCGTGCCGCAGTAAGGCTTCAAAATAG
The DNA here is from genome assembly GCA_021442155.1 of Cymbidium sinense. Taxonomy (NCBI): domain Eukaryota; kingdom Viridiplantae; phylum Streptophyta; class Magnoliopsida; order Asparagales; family Orchidaceae; genus Cymbidium; species Cymbidium sinense. The sequence goes on along the minus strand of JAKCPB010000876.1, from coordinate 114,953 downwards.
CTAAAATCAGAGATACGGATGGATCTGGCAAGCTTCCTACGGAGATCTTTCCTGATTGGGGTCATAATTGCAATCGATGATCGTGTGAAGTTATGATGATTTTCATGCGCCCACGAGACACAATACCTGGGCCCAACTCATATTTTTATGAGACATCCCATCAAAGACATTTTCGGAGTCGATCACCGAGTTCTCTGGTGTCAACGATAAAATAAAATAAAAATAAAAGGAAATAAAATGGGTGGCATGAACAAATGGTTCAACACGACTTCCTAGATCACCCCATCATAGTATTTCGCCAAGCACACTTAACTAAAGAGTTCTCATATGATGATGTCGCGTGCGCTCACCGGAGATTTTCAAATTATGCTCATGCGAACCCATCCGCGGTGCTTTCGAACTAGTCAAATCGTGGATGCGCCATAGAACAGGCGCGTGCACCCCGCTGGAGATCTTTCGATTGGGGTCATAATGGAAAATCGACGATCGATGCGAAGTTATGGTAATTTTCGTGCTCCAAGACGACGATAGCCATGAGCCCCACGGCTTATGTTTACCGATGAGGCATCCCATCTGACATTTTCAAGTCGATCTTTGAGTTCTCAAAATAAAATAAAATAAAAAAAAATGCATCAACAAAAATGGTTCAACACGATAACTTCCCGTGAGGTCGCCCATCATAATATCGCCTCAAGCACGCTTAACTAAAGAGTTCTCATGGAGTCGGTATAGTCGCCCCGAGATTTGCAAATTGTGCTCATCTGATCCCGCCCCGCGTAGCTTCAAATTAAAACGAGATACGCCGCGATGCGCATGGCATCTACGGTCGCGCCCATGAAAATCTTTATGTATTGTGGTCAAATGAATCTCGATCGGCGTGAAGTTTTGATTTTTCGTCACTACACGAGATGCGATCACCTGGGCCCCACTCGGGTTTTTTCAATCAAGGCATTCCAACAACGACGTTTAAGTCGACGAAGTTCTCCTACAATGATAAAATAAAATAAAAATAAAAGGAAATAAAATGGGCGACATCAAAGATGGTTTAACACGATGACTTCCTGAGGTCACCCATCATAGATGCTCCTCGCACGCTTAATCAAGAGTTCTCATGAACCGGTGTGCTAGTGCGGTCGCTACCGAGATTTACAGAAATTATGCTCATGTGAACCCGTCTCGCCATAAGGCTTCAACTTGCCAAAATTGGAGATACGGTCCCACCTAATGCGCTTCATACATCACGTCGCCCGCAGAGATCTTTTGATTGGGGTCATATAATGAATCTGACGATCTGCATGGGCGATTGCATTTCTCGACCAGATGAGCGTGATCACCGTGCCCCACACATGTTTTTCGCCGAGGCATCCCATCGATGACCTTTCGAGTCGATCGAAGTTCTACGACGTCAATGTTAAAATAAAATATAAATATAATAAAATAAAATGCATGGCATTAATAGATGGTTCAACACGACGGCTTCCCAGGAGTCAACGGTAAAATAAAGTAAAAATAAAAGAAAATAAAATGAGTGACATCGACAGATGATTCAACACAGCTACTTCCCAAGAGGTCACCCAACATAGTATTACTCTCACCCAAACACGCTTAACTGAAGAGTTCTCATGGATCGTCGGTCACAGCCCCGCAAGAGATTTTTACAAATTGTGCTCATGAAACCCATCCGCTGCGCAAAGAAGCTTCAAATAGCCAAACGAGATACGCTCCCTCCGTGATGCACCATTGGCATCAAATATGTTTTATGGAGATCTTCCGATTGGGGTCATAATGGCGAATCAGACAATCGTTCTTTAAGTTAAAACACGACGGCTTTCGAGGAGGTCACCCATCATAGTACTGCTCTCGCCCAAGCACGTTTAACTGAAGAGTTCTCATGGGATCTAGTGTGATGGTGCAGTCGCGCCCTCTAGAGATTTACCGCAAATTAGGCTCATGTGAAACCCATCCGTGTCGTGATAAGGCTTCGAAATAGCCGAAATCGGAGATACGGGTCCCACTAAATATGCCTGCGGCATATCTGCCCATCGTGCACCCCGCAGAGATCTTTCTGGATCGGGGTCATAATGGCGAATTGGACGATCGCGGTGAAGTTATGGATCGGTCCGCACGAGCGCGATCACCGGCATGGCACAAATCATGTTTTTCAATCCGAGGCATTCCATCAACGACGTTTTCGGAGTCGATCAACGAGTTCTCTGGCATCAACGGTAAAATAAAATACAAATAAAAGGAAATAAAATGGGCGGCATGAAGAAAAGGTTCAACACGATGACTTCCCAAGAGGTCACCCATCATAGTATTGCTCTCGCCAAAGCATGCTTAACTGAAGAGTTCTCATTTGATCTGGTGTGCTTGTGCAGTGGTGTCTGCTGGAGATTTGTCATAAATTATGGTCTTGTGGAACCCCTACGTGCCGCGATAAAACTTCTTAATAGCCAAAATCAGAGATATGAGTCCCGCCAAATGGGCTCATCGACCGCTTCGTCGCTCATGGAGATCTTTCTAGATCATAATAAATGGATGAAGTTATGGCGATGATATTCGCTCCTCCGCAGAAGCCGACAAGGCAGGGTTGAGTCGTGTTTTTTAGTCCAAGGTATCCCATAAACGAAGTTTTCGGAGTCGATCGCTGAGTTCTCCAATGTCAACGGTAAAATAAAATAAAAATAAAAGGAAATAAAATGGGCGGCATCAACAGATGGTTCAACACGACGACTTTCCTGGAGGTCACCCATCATAATACTGCTCTAACCCAAGCACGCTTAACTGAAGTGTTCTCATGGTTCCGGTGTGCTGGTGCAGTCGCACCCACTGGAGATTTGCCGTAAATTGTGCTCATGCGGAACCAGTATGTGTCGCGATAAAGCTTTGAAATAGCCGAAATCGACGATAAAGGTCCCACTAGATGCGCCCGCTTTACGGCGCGACGTGCACCGCAGAGATCTTTCTGATTGGGGTCATAATGGAATCGATGATCATGCTCGGGTTATTTCGTGCGCCTCAACAGACGCCAACACGCGCACGGGTCGTGTTTTTTCACAGGCATTCCATCTACGATGATGAGTCATCGCCGAAGTTCTTCTCGCCAACGATAAAATAAAATAAAATAAAAGAAAACAAAAGCATTAATGGTTCAACACGACTTCCCGAGAGGTCACCCATCAAATTACAATCCCCAAGCATGCTTAACTGAAGAGTTGTCTTGTGTTACTCTTGTCGAATGCTCATGTGGAACTCATACGTGCCGCAGTAAGGCTTCAAAATAGCCAAAATTGAGAACGGATCCCCTAGATACCGCAACTCATCTAGGTCAGCGCGCGGAGATCTTTCCGATTAATTAATCTGACGATCGCGCGAATTGCGATATGGGCTCACAACGGATCATCCGTGATGGGCCCCACGGCACGTGTTTTTCAGCCTGAGGTAACCAATCTACAACATTTTTGGAGTCGATCATCGAATTCTCCGGTGTCAACGATAAAATAAAATAGAAATAAAATGATATAAAATGGGTGGAATCAACAGATGGTTCAACACGACGACTTCCTAGGAGGTCGCCCATCATAAGATCGCTCGCTCGCTTAATCAAAATTTCATGGGATCGGTGTGTGGGCAGCGCTGAGATTTATAAATTATGCTCATAACCCGTGACGCCGCGCTAAGCCAAATAACTCGGAGATACATGTCCCACCAATGGGCTCAGAATCATCGCGTCGCCATGAAGATCTTTCTGGATCGGGGTCATAAGGGCGAATCTGACGATCGTGGGCAAAGTTATGACGATTTTCATGTGGGCTCCATATGAGACGCGCGGATCAGTCGAGTGGGCCCCACAGTTCATGTTTTTGAGTTCGAGGCATCCCATCAATGACATTTTCATAGTCTATCTATGAGTTCTCCAATGTCGATGGTAAAATAAAATAAAAATAAAAGGAAATAAAATGGGTGACATCAATAGATTGTTCAACACGATGACTTCTTAGGAGGTCACCCATCATAACACTGCTCTCGCCCAGGCATGCTTAACTGAAGAGTTCTCATGTGAACTAGTGTGCTATTGCGGTCGCCCCCACTAGAGATTTGCTGCAAATTGTGCTCATGTGGAACCCATCCTAGCCACGGTAAGGCTTCGAAATAGCTGAAATCGGAGATAATGGTTCAGATGCTTTGCTCATCTATGACGCATGCCTACGGAGATTTTTTTTCTGATTGGGTCATAATGGCGATCCGATCATGCGCGGTTATGGCAATTTTCGGCCTCCACTCGAGATGCGCGACGCCTGCCCCCATAGCTCATGTTTTATAGTCCGAGGCATCCCATCGACGATGGTTTAGGAGTCGATCACCGAGTTTTTCGGTGTCAATGGTAAAATAAAATAAAAATAAATGAAAATAAAATGGGAGGCATCAACAGATGGTTCAACACGGCGACTTCTCTGAAGGTCACCCATCATAGTACCGCTCTCGTTCAAGCATGCTTAACTGAAAAGTTCTCATGGGATCAGCTGTGCTGCTACGGTCGTGCCCCCTCGAGATTTTTTGCAAATTGTGCTCATGCGGAACCCATCAGTGCCGCTAATAAGGCTTCGAACTAGCCAAAATCGGTGATACGTGTCCCGTAAGATGCATCTGTGGCTAATTTGCACGTCATGCGCCCCGTGGTGTTCTTTCCAGATTGGGGACATAAGAATCAACCACGTGGGCCCCATGGCTCTTGTTTTTCATTTCGAGGCATCCCATCGACGAAGTTTTCGGAGTCGATCGCCTAGTTCTCCAATGTCAAGGGTAAAATAAAATAGAATTAAAAGGAACTAAAATGGGTGGCATCAACAGATGGTTCAACGCGATGACTTCCCAGGAGGTCACGTATCATAGACTGCTCTCGGCCAAGCACACTTAACTGAAGAGTTCTCATGTGATTTGGTGTGCTAGTACGATCGCGCCCACTGGAGATTTGTCGTAGATTGTGCTCATGCGGAACCCGTATGTGCCGCACTAAGGCTTTGCAATAGCTAAAATAAGAGATATAAGTCCCGCTAGATGCGCCTTTAGCACATCTCAGATAGATCTTCCTGATTGGGGTCAATGAATGAATCGATGATTGTGAGCAAAGTTATATTTTGTGAGGCCTCCACAGATGCTGGATCATCCGCTGGGCCTCTCTTGTTTTTCAGTCCGAGGCATCCCATCTATAACATTTTCAAAGTCGATCGCCGAGTTCTCCATCATCAACAAAAAATAAAATAAAAATAAAAGAAAATAAAATGGGAAGCATCAACAAATGGTTCAACAGGATGACTTCCCAAGAGGTTACCCATCATAATACTCATCTCACCTAAGCTCACTTAACTTAAGAGTTCTCATTGGATCTAGTGTGCAGGTACGGTCGCGCCCGCCAGAGATTTGCCACAAATTGTGCTCATGCGGAACCCATATGTGATGCGGTAAAGCTTGAAATAAAACGGAGATGAGTCTCTAGATGCTCTCGGCCATATGCTGCGCCACCTGGAGATCTTTTCGGATTGGGGTCATAATGGCAAATTAGATGATTGTGCCTAAAGTTATGGTGATTTCCGTGCGGCCTTTGCACCAGACGTGCGGATCAGCCGCATGGGCCCCACGGCTCATGTTTTTTAGTCCGAGTTATCCCATCGATGATGTTTTCGGAGTCGATCGTCGAGTTCTCTGGCGTCAACAGTAATATAAAAAAATAAAAGGAAATAAAATGGGCGGCATCAACAGATGGTTCAATGTGTCGACTTCCTAGGAGGTCAACCATCATAATACTACTCTCCCAAGCATGCATAATCAAAGAGTTCTCCTGGATCGTGTGTCTTTGGTCACCACGAGATTTGTCAGAATTGTGCTCATGCGATCTTGTTCGGCTGAGCAATAGGCTCAAAAATTGGAGATACGGTCCCGATGCATCACGGTTCGCTTGCTCGTCATGGCTGACGATCTTTCCAGATTCATATAATGGCGAATCGAATCCGGCGGAAGTTATGGTAATTTCTGTGTAGCCTCCACACAAGACGTGCAAACCAGCAAGTGGGCCATCATGTTTTTCAGTCCGAGACATCTCATCTATGACATTTAGAGTCGTTCTCCCACCAAAGATAAAATAAAATAAAAATAAAAAAGAAATAAAATTGGTGGCATCAGATAGTCAACACGATGACTTCCTGAGGTCACCCATCATAAGATCGCCTCACCCAAGCATGCTTAACTCAAGAGTTCATGGGATCTGAGCGTGGTCAGCTTGGAGATTTACCACAAATTGTGCTCATGCGGAACTCATCCGTGTCACGTTAAGGCTTCAAAATAGCCGAAATCGGAGATATGGGTCTGTCGATGCTTGTGACATCCGCAAGCATCGTGCTCACCGGAGATCTTTCCCATTGGGGTATTCAAACGACGCGTATGAAGTTATGAGATTTTCATGCGCTCCACACGTGATGCACGCATTAACCACGCATACTTTTACCACTGGTATTTTCGCCCGGCATCATCCATGAGATGATCTTCGAAGTCCATCAACGTGAAAAAAATAAAAATAAAAGAAATAAAATGGTGGTAACATATGGTACAACACGACTTCGAAGAGGTCACCCATCCCATAGATCGCCCCGCAAGCACGCATAACTAAAGAGTTCGCGGGATAGCCGGTGAGTCACGCTCGAGATTTATCGCAAATTATGTCGAAGAACCATGGCTGGATGCGTATTAGAAATATGAAAATCGGATATGTCCCTCCAAATTCGTCTACGACTCATCTACGCACCGCAACCCCGGAGATCTTCCGTATCGCAGGCATAATGGCTAATCGAATAATCATGTGCGGTTAAGATAATTTGACGCGCCCACGCATAGACACGACGATTGTAATGGCCCCATGGCTCAGTTTTTTTTCCGTCGAGGCATCCCATCGATGACATTTTTTGAGTCGAATCATCGAAGTTCTCCTGGCATCAAACGTTAAAATAAAATATAAATTAAAATAAAATGCAAAGATCAACAGATGGTTCAACACGAGCGATTTCCCTGTGAGGTCACCCATCAATCGCTCTCTCCCAAGCATGCTTAATTGAAGAGTTCTCATGTGATCAATTAATGCAGTGCGGTGCTGGAGCTTTTCTTTGCAAATTGTGATCATCCGGAATCCGTCCATGCCGCGGTAAGGCTTCGAAATAGCCAAAATTGGAGATGTGGGTCCCGCCAGATGCGCCTGCGGCTCATCTGCACGTCGTGCGCCACACAAAGATCTTTTTGGATAGGGTCATAATGGTGAATCAGACAATCGTGCGTGAAGTTATCGTGATTTCTGTGCGGCGAGATGTGCAAATCAGCTGCGTGGGCCCCACGGCTCATTTTCTTCAATCCTAGGCATTCGATCAACGACATTTTAGTAGTCGATCGCCAAGTTCTCCGGCGTCAATGGTAAAATAAATTAAAAATAAAAGGAAATAAAATGGGCAGCATCAAAAGATGGTTCAACATGACGACTTCCTAAGAGGTCACCCATCATAGTAAGAATGCTCTGCAGCTGAAAGAGTCCTCATGGGATCGGTGTCTTTGGTGTGGTTGCCTCGGGGAGATTTCTTTAAATTATGCTCATGGAAGCCTTAGTCTTGTGTAAGGCTTTGAGCTAGCTAAAATCGGAGATACGAGTCCCGCTAGATGCTTAACAAAAGAGTTCTCATGTGATCTGGTGTGCTGGTGCGGTGGCCCCCGCTGGAGATTTGCCATAAATTATGCTCCTGTAGAACTCATCCGTGCCACGATAAGGCTTCGAAATTGCCGAAATCAGAGATATGGGTTTCACTCGATGCTCCTGTGGCTCAGAGGCGCGTCGTACGCCCCACGATGATCTTTTCGGATGGGGGTCATAATGGCTAATCAAACGATTGTGCACGAAGTTCTGGCAATTTCCATGTAGCCTGTGCGAAGCGGATCAACCTAGTGGGCCCCGACTCGTGTTTTCCACTCTGAATCCCATCGATGACATTTTTTGAGTCAATCCCGAGTTCTTGGCGTCGATGGTAAAATAAAATAAAAATAAAAGGAAATAAAATGGGTGACATCAGCGGCGGCATGATGACTTCCAGAGATCACCCATCATAAATCACTTAAGCACCCTTAGCGAAGAGTTCTCATGTGATGCAGGGTCTTTCGGTGCATCGCCACTAGAGATTTGCCACAAATTGTGCTCATGCGGAACCCATCTGTGATGCGATAAGGCTTCGAACTAGCCGAAATCAGAGATATGTGTCCCGCCAAAAGCGCATGCGGCTCATCTACGCGTCGTGTGCCCTACAGAGATCTTTCTGGATTGGGGTGATAATGTTGAATTGGACGATCATACATGAAACTATGGTGATTTTCGTGCAATCTCCACACGAGACGCCCAGATCCGTCGTGTGGGCCCTATGGCTCGTGTTTTTAGTCCGAGGCGTCCCATTAATGACGTTTTCAGAGTTGATCCTTGAGTTCTCTAGCGTCAACGGTATAATAAAATAAAAATAAATGGAAATAAAATGCGGCATCAGATGGTTCAGACACGACTTCCGGTTACCCATCATAGTACGGTTCTCGCCCAAGCACGCTTAGTTGAAGAGTTCTCATATGAAATGGTGTGCTGGTGCGATCATGCCCGCTAGAGATTTATCGCAAATTGTGCTCATTGAAATCAGGTAAATGCGGTAAGACTTGAAATATCGACATCTACGTTAATGCACCCGCGAGATCTTTCCGGATTGGGGTCACAAGGGCGAATCGGATGATCGTGTGCAAAGTTTTAGCGATTTCAGTGCGCCTCCATGAGATGTCGAGCGACCTCGTGAGCCCATGACTCTTTTGATCGGCCGTCCATCGATGACATTTTGGTCAATCTAAGAGTTCTTTGGCGTCGGTAAAATAAAAAAAAAATTAAAAGGAAATAAAATGGGCATCAATAGATGGTTCAACCGCGATGACTTCTCAAGGTCACCCATCATAATCACTCTCGCCCAAACGCAGCTTCGAAGAGTTCTCATGAGATGCGGTGTGTTGATGCGGTCCCGCAGAATTTACCATAATATCTTTGCGGAACCAGTCCGTGTTGCGATAAGGCTTTGGAATAACCAAAATCGGAGATATGGGTCCCGCCAGATGGGCCTGCGGCACATTTGCGCATCGTGCGGCCCACAGAGATCTTTTTGGATTTAGGTCATAATGGTGAATCGGATGATCGTGCACGATGTTATGGAGATTTTCGTGCGGCCTCCGCATGAGGCAGCGGATGACCGTGGTCCCCATTCGTATTTTTTAGGTGTGAAACATCCCATGACGATATTTTGAGTCAATCTCTGAGTTATGTGCGGTCAACGGTAAAATAAAATAAAAATAAAGGAAAAATGGCGGCATCAGATGGTTCAACGGCGACTTCCGAGGTCACCCATCATGCTCTGTAAGCACATTCTTGAAGAGTTCATGGGATCTAGTGTCTTTGTGCGGCCGTGCATTGGAAGAAATTGTGCTCATGCCCGATCGTGCGGTAAGGCTTCGAAATAGCAGTGGATCTGGTCCCGATCAACTATACTGGTACCCAAAGCATCTTGAGATAGATGCTCGATGCTTCCTTTGGGGACCCAACCACATGGCTGCGGGATCGCGTGGTTGGGACTTTTCATTGGCATGGACCTCTTGTTCTTCCACACTCTCCATGTGTCTCTTGGAAGATATGAATATATTGGCAGCGGTGACTCCATGGCCAGGAAAATCATCATAAAAAATCTGTGATTTGCGTTGGAAAATCAGCATGAAGATATTGACTAGGCGACTTGGATCGTGATCTTCCAAAATTTTCGAAATACCGATTGACATTGCGATTCGATGCAAATCTGGAATTTGAATTATGGGGCTGTTTGGTAACGATGGTGATGCTAAAATACAAATCTGGACCAATCATCGGGATCAGGAATAACTAAGCCATTGGGGAGCACCATCACCTCCATGGTTTACAAAATATCTTTGCTGAAAATGAATCTTCAGTCGGTGCAAAAGGCGACTTCCCCTGAAAGAGATTTTGGTGGAGCTCATCATGCTATACCAATATTCTTTGGTTGGCTTTCAGGCTGCTTGTGCTTGGAGATGCAACGAGGAAGATATTGAACATATAGCGGTCCATTGCACCCTTAGATACTATAATTGATTTTGCAAATTGGGGTTCTCCATTCCTATCTTCTACAACTTGATCTCCTTCAATTGAGAAATGCAACCAAGTAAGATGTTGGGCTAAATCTTGTGTGCCATCATCTATCAAGTTTGGCGAGCGGTAATCTTTCAAAAGTGTATGGCACCCTAAAATTATTCTTGCCTCATACTGAATCCATCACCCAGCCTCCTTATTCCCCTTCGAAGCGATGGGACATTACCCACATGGGGCGAACCATTGTGGTGTCCCCCTCACAGTTGGATCAAGGCAAGCGTGGATGGCTCCTTGTGTTCTAATGGATCGGTGGGATTCGTGGTCTTAAGGGATGAATGGTAACTTCAAAGCCATGGGGCATTGCTTCCATCGATAGTCTCCCGTGGGCGATGCTCTACACCAGTCATTGAGCCTTGGATGTATGAGTATAAAGGCATTGTCATCGAGAACAACATTGGGGTGTACCACCTAAAGCTCTCTCCCATCGGTATGGCATCCAACTCCCTCATGCTCGGTCATCATTTCCACGGGTCATTTTGCTTACACAGATCTACAATAGTTTAGTTGATTTAAATGCAACTAGTTTTGATTTTGTTTGGCATAGTTAAATAACCACTATTCCTCCGCAGTTTTTTGTGCTTTTGGAGAGGATAAACATCTTTGTTAGTAGCTTTTTGCTTTCTTTTTACAACTTTATAACTTAGCTGTTTTTCATTATCAATGCAAATGCATCTTTTCAAGATGGGCTTACTGCATATCTGTGCGTGTTGTGCCCTGCATAGATCTTTCTGGATTGGGGTCATAATGGCGAATCAGACGATCATGCACGATGTTATAGTGATTTTCATGCGGCCTCCGCACGAGACGCGTGGATCAGCCGCGTGGGCCCCTCAGCTCGTGTTTCTCAGTGCGAAGCATCCCATTGGCGACATTTTTAGAGTAGATCTCCATTTCTGCTACGTCAACGGTAAAATAAAATAAAATAAAAGGAAATAAAATGGGCGGCATCAAGAGATGGTTTAACACGATGACTTCTCAGGAGGTTACCCATCATAGTATTGCTCTCGCCCAAGCACGCTTAACTAAAGAGTTCTCATGGGATCTGGTGTGTTGGAGGCGGAGCGTGAGATTTGCAGAAATTGTGCTGAGGCGTCTGAGTAAGGCTTGAACTAGGCGAAATAGATCACTTGCTTGCTTCTGGCTCATCTGGCGTGTCGACCCGCGAGATCTTTACAAATTGGGGTCATAATGGCGAATCAGAGGATGGTGCATGAAGTCATGAGATTTCCATGCGACCTTTGCAGGCAGTGGATCACACGTTGGCCCCGGCTCATCTTTTAGTCGAGGCATCACCATATAACATTTTTTGAGTCGATCGAGTTCTCAAGCGGTAAAATAAAATAAAAATTGGAAAGAAAATGGGTGGCATCAACAGATGGTTTAACACGACGACTTACTAGGAGGTCACCCATCATAATATTCTCTCACGCAGCTTAGCGAAGAGTTCTCATGAGATATTGTGTTTGATGCGGTGTCATTTGTTTGCAAATTGTGCTCGTGTCGAACCGGTGATGCGATAAGGCTTGAAATGGATCGAGATATGGGTCACTAGCACTGACATCTGGCGTCATCTCCAGATCTTCTGATTGAGGTCATAATGGCGAATCAGGCGATCGTGCGTGAAGTTATGATGATTTTCATGTGGCCTCCACACGAGACGCACAGATCGACCGAGTGGGCCCCATGGCTCATGTTTTTCTGGACGAGGCATCACATCGACGACATTTTCGGAGAAGATCGCCGAGTTCTGTGATGTCAACGGTAAAATAAACTGAAAAAAAGAAATAAATTGTGCGGCATCAACAGATGGTTCAACACGATGACTAACCAGGAGGTCACCTATTATAGTATTGCTCTCGCCGAAGCACGCTTAGTTGGAGAGTTCTCATGGGATCTAGTGTGCTGGTGCGGTCAGGTTTGCTGGAGATTTACCGCAAATTGTGCTCATGTGGAACCCGTCTGTGCCACGGCAAGACTTCAAAATAGCTGAAATCGAAGATATGGGTCCCATGAGATGTACCTATGGCACATCTGTTTGTCATGCGCCCCGCAAAGATCTTTCCGGATTGAGGTCATAATGGCGAATCAGACGATCGGGAGCGAAGTTATGGCGATTTTCGGGTGGCCTCTACATGAGACACACGGATCAGCCAAGTAGCCCCACGGCTCATGTTTTTTAGTCTGAGGCATCCCATCGATGACATTTTCGAAGTCGATTGTCGAGTTCTCCGGCGTCAATGGTAAAATAAAATAAAAATAAAAAGAAATAAATTGGGTGGCATCAATAAATGGTTCAACACAACGACTTCTTAAGAGGTCACCCATGATAGTACTGCTCTCGCCCAAGCACGCTTAATTGAATAGTTCTCATGGGACATGGTGTGTTGGTGCGGTCGCACCCGCTGGAGATTTACCACAAATTATGCTCATGCAGAACATGTCCGTGTTGTGGTAAGGCTTCGAAATAGCGTCGAGATCGGTCCCGCCATCGCGTGGTTCATCGTCGTGCCTTGTGGAGATCTTCTCGGATTGGGATCATAATTGCGAATCGGATTATCGTGTGTGAAGTTATGGAGATTTCTGTGGGCCTCCACACGAGACGCGTGGATCATCGGCATAGGCCCCATGGCTCGTGTTTTTGAGTCCGAGGCATCCCATCAACGACATTTTCGGAGTCGATCGCCTAGTTCTCTGGCATCAACAGTAAAATAAAATAAAAATAAAATGAAATAAAATGGGCAGCATCAACATATGGTTTAACATGATGACTTCCTAGGAGGTCGCCCATCATAGTACTGCTCTCACCCAAGCATGCTTAACTAAAGAGTTCTCATGGGATCTGGTGTGCTGGTGCGGTAGCGCCTGCTGAAGATTTGCCACAAATTGTGCTCATGCGGAACCCGTCTGTGCCACGGTAAGGTTTTGAAATAGCCAAAATCAGAGATATGAGTCCCGCTAGATGAGCTTGCGGGTCATCTGCGCGTCGTGCGCCCCGCGGAGATCTTTTAGAATTGTGGTCATAACGACAAATCGGACAATCGAGCTCGAAGTTATGGCGATTTTCATGCGGCCTCCGCACGAGATGCGTGAATTAGCCATGTGGGCCCCACAACTCATGTTTTTTGATTAGGCATCTATCGATGATGTTTTTTTAGTCGTGCCAGTTACGGTGTCAATGGAAAAGTAAAATAAAAAAAAGGAAGTAAAATGGACGGCATCAATAGATGGTTCAATACTACGACTTCTCAAGAGGTCACCCATCATATCTTGCTCTGCCCCGCATGTTTAGCGAGGGTTGAATGCAGTGTCTTGGTGTGTCGCCTGGAGATTTATCGTAAATTATGCTCATCCGAAATCCGTCCATTCTGTGATAATGTTTGAAATATGGAGATCGGTCGCTTATATGCATTTATCTGCGTCGTCAGATCTTTAGGATTGGGGTCATAATGGTGAATGGATCGTGCATGAAGTTATGGCTATTTTAGTGCGGCCCACGCAGAGCGTCGGATCGCGTGTGGCCCCACGGCTCATGTTTTTCAGTCCGAGGCATCCTATTAATGACATTTTTAGAGTCGATCGCCGAGTTCTCCGACGTCAATCATAAAATAAAATAAAAATAAAAATAAATAAAATTGGCGGCATCAATAGATGGTTCAACACGACGACTTCCTAGGAGTTCACCCATCATAGTATCGCTCTCGCCCAAGCACGCTTAGCTGAAGAGTTCTCATGGGATATGGTGTGCTGGTGCAGTCGCACCTGTTGGAGATTTGTCCCAAATTATGCTCATGCGGAACCCGTCTGTTCCGCGGTAAGGTTTCAAAATAGCCGAAATTGGAGATACGGGTCCTGCTAGATGCACTTGCAGTTCATCTGCGTATCGTGCGCCCCGGGGAGATCTTTCTGGATTGGGTCGTAATGGAGAATCGGATGATAGTGCGCAAAGTTATAGCAATTTTCGTGCGGCCTCCACATGAGATGCACAGATTAGTGCTGTTCGGTGACCTGCTGGTTGAACGCATTTCCATGATCCAAATCTGGACCAACTAGCAATACGACCAACTGAAGATGATCAAGAATCCATTGGGGCCACCATCACTTCCATGATCTACAAAGGTAGCTTTGCTGAAAATGCTTCTCCACTTTTCAGATTGCATAAGCTAAAACTTCCCCCTAAGGAAAGACTTTTCTAGAGGAGGCTCATTCAACATTCTATACCAACCAATTGCTGGTTGGCTAGACGTGGCTTAACAAAGAACACCCTTTGCCCTTGGGGATGCAACCTGGAAGAAGATATTGAACATATTGTTGTCCATTGTACACCTACAAATGTTGATTTAGGGGAAATTAGGCTGCTCAATTCCTATTTTTAGCAATCTGACTAACCTCCTTCAAGCCCTTGAGAATGTGCAACCAAGTAAATTGGGTTGGGCTAAAATGTTCTGTTGTCTAAGTGTGGAGAACTCGTGCGAAAACATGGTGCGACCATGACACTCCAAATATTATTGCCGCTTACATTCTTGAATCACTCAACCGTGCATACTCCTTTCCCTTCTAGAATAATGGGACATCACCTAGCCTTTTGAGCTGTTTAAACCAATCCTGTGGTATCCACCCCCTCCTGGTTGCATCAAGGCAAATGTGGATGGCTCTTTACTTCCTAATCGGTCGGCTGGCATTACGGTGGTTTTGAGAGGTGAGAATGGCAACTTCATTAAAGCTATGGGCCATTATTTTCAGCACTGGGATAGCACGACAGTGGAATTGGCTGCAATGCTTTATACACAACACATCATTGAGCCGTGGATGACAGAGTACAAATACATCATCATTGAAGGTGATAACATTGGAGTGGTGGACCACCTCAAAAGTACTATAAACAAAGAGATATGGCAAAACAGACTTCCTAAAGATCCAGATATCAGTTTTTTGAGTAATTTTCACCAGGTCATTTTTGCATATACACAGAGAACCAACAACAGTTTAGCTAACCTTTGTGCAGACATAGCTACCAGGTTAGATTTTGTATGGCATAGTTTAGATAGTCACACTATTCCTCCACAGTTTTTTGTTCTTTTGGTGGAGGATAGGAAGCATGTTGTAAGTAGCTAGTTTTTGTTCTTTGTTAGCTCCTTTTACATTGTAATATCTTCTTCTTTTTGATTATCAATGCAAATGCATATTTTCAAGGATCAACCGTGTGGTCCCAACGGCTCGTGCTTTTCAGTCCGAGCCATCCCATCGATGACGTTTTCGGAGTCGATTTCTGAGTTCTGTGGCATCAACGGTAAAATAAAATAAAAATAAAAGGAAATAAAATGGGCGGCATCAATAGATGGTTCAACACGATGACTTCCCAAGAGGTCACCCATTGTAGTACTCTTGTCGTCCAAGAATGCTTAACTGAGGAGTTCTCATGGGATCTGGTGTGCTGGTGCCGTCACACTCGCTGGAGATTTTTCGCAAATTGTGCTCATGCGAAGCCCATCCGTGCCGCGATAAAGCTTCGAAATTACTGAAATTGGAGATATGGGTCTCGCCAAATGCACCTGCGGCTCATCTGCGTGACGTGCGCCCCACAGAGATCTTTCCAGATTGGGATCGTAATGGCGAATCGAACGATCATGCGCGAAGTTATAGTGATTTCCATGTGGCCTCTGCATAAGACGTGCGGTCGGCCCGCGTCATCATATTTTCGGTCAGGCATCCCATCGACATGCTTTCAAAGTCGATCTCTGAGTTCTGCGACGTCAATGGAAAAATAAAATTAAAAAAGGAAATAAAATGGGCGGCATCAATAGATGCACGATGACTTCCCAGGAGGTCACCCATCATAGTTCGTGCTACCCGCAGAGATCTTTCATGATTGGGGTCATAATGGTTAATCAGATGATCGTGCGCGAAGTTATGATGATTTTCGTGCAGCCTCCACACGAGATGCGCGGATCAATCGCGTGGGCCCCATGGCTCGTGTTTCTCAGTTTGAGGCATCCCATCGATGACTTTTTCGGAGTCGATCACTGAGTTCTCTGGCATCAACGGTAAAATAAATTAAAAATAAAAGGTAATAAAACGGGCGGCATCAACAGATGATTCAACATGACGACTTTCTAGGAGGTCACCTATCATAGTACTGCTCTCGCCCAAGCACGCTTAACTGCAGATTTCTCATAGGATATGGTGTCTTTGGTGTGTGACTTTTCTTTGGGGATTTATCAAATTGTACTTATCAAAACTCAAAATGCGCTGCCTCGAAATAGCCAAAATCGAGTCTGAGTCCCTCCCAGATGCGCTGCGTATGCATCGATGTGCCCCGGAGATCTTTCTGGATTGTGGTAATAATGGCGAATCAGACGATCGTGTAAGAAGTTATGGTGATTTTCGTGGCCTCCCACGAGATCGTCAGACCCAGTGGGCCCCCCCATTTCATTTTTATGGCATGCCATCGATGACATTTTGGAGTCGATTCGAGTTACGTGGCATCAACGGTATAATAAAATAAAATAAAATAAAATAAATTGGGAGGCATCAACAGATGGTTCAACACAATGACTTCTCGATGGAGATTTCGTTTTCATGTGGAACGGTATGTAAGGTGTCAAAATAACTGAAATCGAATAGTCGCCAGGTGCTCCTTTAGCACATCACATCATGCGCCCGATCTTTCCGGATTGGGGTCATAATGGTGAATCGGACGATGCGTGCGAAGTTATATGGCTTTGTGGCCTCCACATGAGATGCACAATCGATGTCGGTCCCCGACTCATGTTTTTCAGGCAACCCATTGAAGATGTTTTTGGAGTCGATCACCGAGTTCTCTAGTGTCAACGGTAAAATAAAATAAAATTAAAAGAGAAAAAATGGGCGACATCAATAGATGGTTAAACACGATGACTTTCCAAGAGGTCACCCATCATAGTGTTGCTCTCACTCAAGCACGCTTAACTGAGATTTCTCATAGGATTTGGTGTGCTAGTTTGCCGGAGAGATTTGCCAAAATTATGCTCATGCGGAACTAGGTCTGTAAGGCTTCAAAACTAAATGAGATCGGTCCCACTAGATGCTGCGGCTATGCGTGTTATTACCAAGAGATCATTTTGGATTGGGGTGATAATGGTGAATCAAACAATCATGTGTGAAGTTATGGCGATTTCTGTGCGGCCATCCACACGAGATGCGTAGATCTGCCGCTTGGGCCACATGGCTCGTGTTTTTCAATCTAAGGCATTCCATCTACGACATTTTTGGAGTCGATCACCATGTTCTCCGGTGTCAACGGTAAAATAAAATAAAAATAAAAGGAAATAAAATGGGCGGCATCATCAGATGGTTCAACACGATGACTTCCAAGAAGGTTACCCACCATAGTATTGCTCTTGCGCAAGCACGCTTAACTAAAGAGTTCTCATGGGATCTGGTGTGGTAGTGCGGTCGTGCCCGCTGGAGATTTGCTGCAAATAGTGCTCATCTGGAACCCGTCCATGCTACGGTAAGGCTTCAAAATAGCAGAATCGAGATCAAGCAAGATCTCTGACACGCTCCGCATCGAAGATCTTTTGGATTGGGGTCATAATGGCGAATCGGACAATCATACAAGTTATGGTGATTTACGTACCTCACGAGATGCATGGATCGATCTGACTCATTCTTTTGATGCAGGCATGCCATCGATGATGCTTTCAGAGTCAATCACTGAGTTCTCGGGAGTCAATGAAAAAATAAAATAAAGATAAAAGGAATTAAAATGGGTGGCATCAACATATGGTTCAACACGACGACTTCCTATGAGGTCACCCATCATAGTACTGCTCTCGCCCAGGCACACTTACCTGAGGAGTTCTCATGAGATCTTGTGTGCTAGTGCGGTGGCGCCTGATGGAGATTTTCCATAAATTGTGCTCTTAGGGTGCATTAAAAAGAAAATCGGAGATAAGGGTCAAACCAGATGCGCCTTAGACACATCTACGTGTCGTGCACCCTACAGAAATCTTTCTAGAATGGGGCCATAATGGCAAATAGGACGATAGTGCGCAAAGTTATGGAGATTTCCGTGCGGCCTCCACACAGATAAACGAATCAGTCGCATGGGCCCAACGACTCATGTTTTTCAGTCCGACACATCCCATCTATGACATTTTTGGAGTCGATCGTCAAGTTCTCTAGCATCAATGATAAAATAAAATAAAAATAAAAGGAATTTAAATGGGAATAAAAGGAATTAAAATGGGTGGCATCAACAGATGGTTCAACACGACGACTTTCCAGGAGGTCACCCATCATAGTACTATTGCCCTCGCCCAAGCACGCTTAACTGAAAAGTTCTCATAGGATTTGTTGTGCTGGTGCGGCCACGCTCACGGGAGATTTGCCACAAATTATGCTCATACGAAACCTATCCGTGCCGCGGTAAGGCTTCGAACTAGTCAAAACTGGAGATATGGGTCCCATTAGATGTGCTTGCAGCACATCTACGTGTCGCGTGCCCCGTGGAGATCTTTCCAGATTGGGATCATAATGGCGAATCAGATGATCATGCATGAAGTTTTGGTGATTTCTGTGCGGCCTCAGTACGAGACACGCATATCAACCGCGTGGGCCGCACGGCTCATGTTTTTCAGTCAGAGGCATCCCATCTATGACATTTTCGGAGTCGATGACCGAGTTCTCCGGCGTCAATGGTAAAATAAAAAATAAATAAAAGGAAATAAAATAGGTGGCATCGACAGATGGTTTAACACGATAACTTCTCAAGAGATCACCCATCATAGTATTGCTCTCGGTCAAGCACGCTTAACTGAAGAGTACTCATGTGATCTGGTGTACTAGTGTGGTCGTGCCCGCTGGAGATTTTTCACAAATTGTGCTCTTACAGAACCCGTCCATGCCACGGTAAGACTTTGAAATATGGAGATCACGGTTCCGCCGTCGCCAGCTCGCATGTCATGCGACTCATGGAGATCTTTTCGGATTAGGGTTATAATGGCGAATCGGACGATCGTGCGCGAAGTTATTGCAATTTTTGTTCGGCCACCACATGAGACGCTCGGATCATCCGCGTGGCCCCACGGCTTATGTTTTTCAGTACGAGATATCCCATTGATGACGTTTTTGAAGTCAATCACCAAGTTCTCCGGCCTCAACGGTAAAATAAAATAAAAATAAAATGGAATAAAATGGGCGACATCAATAGATGGTTCAACACGACGACTTCCCATGAGGTAACCTATCATAGTACTACTCTCGCCCAGGCACGATTAACTGAAGTGTTCTCATGGGATCTGGTGTGCTGGTGCGGTCATGCCCGTTGGAGATTTTCCGCAAATTATACTCAAGTAGAATCCATCCGTGCCGCGGTAAGGCTTCGAACTAGCTGAAATCGGAGTTACGGATCCCACTAGATGCGCCTGCCGCTCATCTACGTGTCGTGTGCCCCGTGGAGATCTTTCCAGATTGGGATCCTAATGGCGAATCGGACGATTATGCATGAATTTATGGCGATTTTTGTGCAGTCTCCAAACGAGACACGCGGATCACCTGCGTGGGCCCCACATCTCGCATTTTTCAGTCTGAGGCATCCCATTAATGAAGTTTTCAGAATCGATCATCGATTTCTCCGGCATCAATGGTAAAATAAAATAAAAATAAAAAGAAATAAAATGGGCGGCATCAACAGATGGTTTAACACAACGACTTCCCAAGAGGTCACCCATCATAGTACTGCTCTCACCCAAGCACGCTTAACTTAAGAGTTCTCATGGAACCTTGCGTGCTGGTGCGGTCTCGCCCACTCGAGATTTGCTATAAATTATGCTCATGCGGAACCCATCCGTGCCACATTAAGGCTTTAAAATAGCCGAAATTGGAGATACGGGTCCGGCTAGATGCACCTACGGCACATCGACATGTCGCGTGCCCCGTGGAGATTTTTTTCGGATTGGGGTCATAACGGCGAATAGGATGATCATGCGCGAAGTTATGGCAATTTTCGTTCGGCCTCCACATGAGATGCACGGATCGGGGACCCATAGCTCATGTTTTTCTATCCGAGGCATCCCATCGATGACATTTTTGGAGTCGATCACCTAGTTCTCCGGTGTCAACGGTAAAATAAAAATAAAAATAAAATGAATTAAAAAGGGCGACATCAACAGATGGTTCAACACGATGACTTCCCAAGAAGTAACCCACCATAATATTGTTCTCGCCCAAGAAGAGTTCTCATGGGATCTAGTGTGCTGGTATGGTTGCCCTCGCTAGAGATTTGCTGCAAATTGTGCTCATGGGGAACCTGTTCGTGTCGTGGCAAGGCTTCAAAATAGCTAAAATCGGAGATACGAGTCTCGACAGATGTGCCTGCGGCTAATCTATGCGTCGCGAGCCCCACGGAGCTCTTTCCGGATTGCGGTCATAATGGCGAATCGGACAATCATGCACAAAGTTATGGTGATGTCTGTGCGGCCTCCGCACGAGACGTGCGGATCTACTGCATTGGCCCCACGGATCATGTTTTTCAGTTTGAGGCATCCCATCGATGAATTTTTTTGGAGTCGATCGCCGAGTTTTTCGGCATCAACGGTAAAGTAAAATAAAAATAAAATGGACGGCATCAACGGTTCAACACGACAACTTCGTAGGAGTTTACCCATCATAGTAGTGCTCTCACCCAAACATGCTTAATTGAAGAGTTCTCATGTGATCTAGTGTGTTGGTGCGGTCGCGCCCACTGAAGATTTATAGCAAATTGTTCTCATGCGGAACCCATCCGTGTCGTGGTAAGACTTCGAAATAGCTGAAATCTGAGATATGGGTCCTACTAGATGCACCTGCGACTTATCTGCATGTCATGCGCCCGACGAAAATCTTTCTGGATTGGGGTCATAATGGCAAATTGGACGATCGTGCGTGAAATTATGGCGATTTTCGTGCAGCCTTTGCATAAGATGGGTGGATCAGCCATGTGGGGCCCACAGCTCGTGTTTTTCAGTCTGAGGCATCCAATCTACGAGATTTTTGAGGTCAATCATCGAGTTCTCCGGCGTCAACAATAAAATAAAATAAAATGAAATAAAATGGGCGGCATCAACAATGGTTCAACACGACGACTTTCCAGGAGGTCATCCATCATATTACCGCTCTCGCCCAAGCATGCTTAACTTAAAAGTTCCCATGTGATCTGGTGTGGTCGCGCCTGCTAGAGATTTGCTGTAAATTGTGCTAATGTGGAACCCGTCCGTGCCATGGTAAGACTTCAAAATAGCTAAAACCAGAGATACGGGTCTCGCTAGATGCACCTGCGGCTCATCTGTTCGTCGTGTGCCCTACGGAGATCTTTCCAGATTAGGGTCATAATGGCAAATCGGACAATCATGCGCAAAGTTATGGCAATTTCCATGCGGCCTCCACACGAGATGCGAGGATCAGCCGAGTGGGCCCCACAACTCATGTTTTTCAGTTCGAGGCATCCCATCGATGATGTTTTTAGAGTCGATCACCGAGTTCTCCAGCGTCAATGTTAAAATAAAATGCGCGGCATCAATAGATGGTTCAACACGATGACTTCCTAGGAGGTCACCCATCATAGTATTGCTCTCGCCCAAGCACTCTTAGCTGAAGAGTACTCTTGGGATCAGTGTGCGTCCGCCCGTGAAGGCCACAAATTATGCTCATCGGAACGTCCATGCGATAAGGCTTGAAGAGCTGAAATGTCTGATCTGCATGATCGCCTCATTTTGCATCATCATGCCCAGATCTTTAGATTGGGATCATAATGGCGAATCGGACAATCATTCACAAAGTTATGACAATTTTTGTGCATCCACCGTACGAGATGCGCGGATCAGCCACGTTGGCCCCACGGCTTGTGTTTTTCAGTCCGAGGCATCCCATCTACAACATTTTTGGAGTTGATCGCTGAGTTCTCCGGTGTCAATGATAAAATAAAATAAAATAAAATAAAGGAAATAAATGGGCGACATCAATAGATGGTTCAACATGACGACATCCCAAGAGGTCACCCATCATAAGTCTTTGCTCTCGCACACTTATCGAAGAGTTATCATGGGATATGGTGTCGGTGATGATCCGCCTGGAGATTTTTTTGCAAATTATGCTCATGTGGAACTCGTCAGTGTCGCGGTAAGGCTTCTAACTAATCGAAATTGGAGATACGTGTTCCGCCAGATGCACCTGCGGCTCATCTGCTCGTCATGCTTTCCGCGGAGATCTTTCCAGATTGGTGTTATAATGGCGAATCAGACGATCATGCGTGAAGTTATGGCGATTTTTGTGCGGCCTCAGCACGAGACGCGCGATTCAGCCTCGTGGGCCCCACGGGTCATATTTTTCAGTCCAAGGCATCCCATCTACAACATTTTCGGAGTTGGTCGTTGAGTTCTCCGGCATCAATGGTAAAATAAATTTAAAATAAAAGGAAATAAAATGGGCGGCATCAATAGATGGTTCAACAGGATGACTTTCCAGGAGGTCACCCATCATGATCTTGCTCTCGCGCAAGCATGGTTGGTGTTCTCATGGGATCTAGTGTCTTTGATGCGGTCATGCCGTTGGAGATTCTTTAAATTGCTCATTGAACCCACCGTTATGCGGTAAGGCTTCAAAATAGCCTTATTCGGAGACACGGGTCCTGTCAGATGTGCCTACAGCTCAACTTTGCATCTTGCGCCCTGCAGAGATCTTTCCGGATTGGGGTCATAATAGCAAATCAGACGATCGTGCGTGAAGTTGTGGTAATTTTCTTCTGGCCTCCACAGAAGAAGCACGGATTACCCGCGTGGGCTCCACGGCTTGTGTTTTTCTGTCTGAGGCATCCCATTGACGCCGTTTTTGGAGTCGATCACCGAGTTCTCCTGCGTCAATGGTAAAATAAAATAAAAATAAAAGGGAATAAAATGTGCGGCATCAAGTTTACCAGGAGGTCACCCATCATAATCTTGCTCTGCCCAAAACGCATGGCGAAGAGTTCATATGAGATTTGTGCGGTTGCCCTTGTTGGAGATATGTCGCAAATTATGCTCATGCGGAACACGTCCGTGCCTCGATAAGCCTTCAAACTAACTGAAATTGGAGATACGGTTCCCGCCACATCCGCCTGCATCTCATCTGTGTGTTGTTCTCCTGCAGAGATCTTTTCGGATTGGGGTCATAATGGCAAATCAGATGATCGTGAGCTAAGTTATGACGATTTCTATGCGGCCTACGTACCAGATGCACGGATCAGCTTTGTGGGTCCCACGACTCATGTTTTTCGGTCTGAGGCATCCCATTAACGACGTTTTCAGAGTCGATCATCGAGTTCTTCGGCATCAACGGTAAAATAAAATAAAATTAAAAGGAAATAAAATGGGTGGCATCGATAGATAGTTCAACACGATGACTTCCCAGGAGGTCACCCATCATAATACTACTCTCGCCCAAGCACGCTTAATTGAAGAGTTCTTCTGGGATATGGTGTGCTAGTGCGGTCGTGTCCGCTGGAGATTTGCCATAAATTATGCTAATGTGGATCCCGTGCGTCTTCTGATAAGACTTGAGATAGCGAAATCGGAATGAATGGGTACCGCCAGATGCGCGTGCGGCACATTTGTGCGTCGTGCTCCACGCGGAGATCTTTCTGGATTGGGGTCATAATGGCGAATTGGACCATGCGCGAAGTTATAGCGATTTCTGTGTGGTCTCCACATGAGACATGAGGATGAGTCGAGTGGGCTCCACGGCTCGTGTTTTTCAGTCCGAGGTATCCCATCGATCATGTTTTCAGAGTCGATTGATGAGTTCTCCGGTGTCAACATTAAAATAAAATACAAATAAAAGGAAATAAAATACGCGGCATCAATAGATGGTTCAACGATATGGCCCGTCACCCATCATATCTTTTCGCCCAAACGCTTAGCGAAGAGTTCTCATGGTATCTGTCTTGGTGCCGTGCGCTTCGTTGTAGATTTTTCGTAAATTGTGCTCATGCGAAACCCGTCTATGCCGCGATAAGGCTTCGAACTAGCCAAAATCGGAGATACATGTCCAGCTAGATGCGCCTTCCACACGAGACTGGCGGATCAATCTAGTGGGCCCCACGACTCATGTTTTTAAGAATGAGGCATCCCATCGATGACGTTTTCAGAGTTGATCATTGAGTTCTCCGGCGTCAACGTTAAAAGGAAATAAAATGCGTGGCATCAACAGATGGTTCAACATAATGATTTTCCGGGAGCTCACCCATCATAGCACTCCTCTCGCCCAAGGATGCTTAACTGACAAGTTCTCATGGGATGCGATATTGTTGCGTCGCGGTGCTTTTAGTTGGAGATTTTTCGCAAATTATGCTAATGTAGAACCTGTGCGTGCCGCGGTAAGGCTTCAAACTAGCGGAGATCGTGTCGAGGATATTACTGCGGCACATTTTCCCGTCGTCGCCTCACGGAGATCTTCGGTTAGGATCATAATCGGACGTCGGCGTAAAGTTATGGTGATTTTCGGCGGCCTCACTTACGAGACATCGCCAGTGTAGCACGGCTTCGTGTTTTTTGATGCGAGACATCCCATCGGTGACGTTTTTTGAGTCGATTTTGAGTTCTCTGGCGTCTACAATAAAATAAAAAAAATAAAAGGAAATAAAATAGGTGGCATGATAAATTGTTCAACATGACGACTTCCTAGGAGGTCACCCATCATAGTACTGCCCTCGCCCAAGCATGGTTAACTGAAGAGTTCGCAAATGATTTGGTGTGCTGGTGCGATCGCGCCCGCTAGAGATTTACAACAAATTGTGCTTATCAAACCATGCGGCAATAAGGATTAACCAAAATTAGGCGATCTGGTCCGCCAGATGTCTGCGGCTAATCACTGCGTCATCGCCTGAGATCTTTTTGGATTGGGGTCGCATGGTGAATTGGGCGATGTCGTGAGTTATGGCAATTTCCTTGCGCGCAAAGACGCTGATCTGCAGGGGCACGACTCATGTTTTTCAGTCCGAGGCATCCCATCGATGACGTTTTCGGAGACAATCGTCGAGTTTTCCGGTGTCAACGATAAAATAAAATAAAAATAAAATGAAATAAAATGGGTGGCATCAACAGATGGTTCAACACGATGACTTCCCAGAAGGTCGCCCATCATTATACTACTCTCGGCAAAGCACGCTTAACTGAAGAGATCTCGTGGGACCTGATGTGATGGTACGGTCGCGCCTGCTGGAGATTTGCTGCAAATTATGCTCATGCGGAACCCTTTCGTGTTATGGTAAGATTTCAAAATAGCCAAAAGTGGAGATACGGGTCCAGCTAAATGTGCCTGTGGACCATCTACGCGTCGTGCGCCCCACGGAGATCTTTTCAGATTGTGGTCATAATGATAAATCGGATGATCGTGCATGAAGTTATGGTGATTTTCATGCGGCCTCCGCACGAGATGCGCGGATCAGCCGCGTGGGCCCCACGGCTCATATTTTTCAATCCGAGGCATCCCATCGATGACGTTTTCGGAGTCGATCACCGGGTTTTGTGACGTCAACGGTAAAATAAAAACAAAATAAAAGGAAATAAAAAGTATGACATCAATAGATGGTTAAACACCACGAGTAGACCTTGTTGTTGTGAGAATTCTGAATTCATGAGTTGTAGGGAGTCCCCACAAACAGAAACTAAAGCAAGCATTGGATTGAAAGCTGGTGTGAAAGATGACAAATTGACTTAGGAGACTCCTGACTACGAAACCAAAGATATTAATATCTTGTTAGCATTTCTTCTATTCGTTCTATATCAGCAATAATGTCCCTACGCATGACGAACTATAGTTATTGGTGCCTCCTAATTTTGATATAATCAACATGCTTCTTTTTTGTTTTCTTTTTATTGAATTTTTTTCATTGAAATTCTAAAAATTCTTAGAAATGGAAAGTATATACATGAGACACAATCTATTAATCGATCTATTTCAGATATTTGAATATTCTATAGATATAGATGATATATCTTATTTTCGTCTATAAGACTTCGGGTCACCCATCATAGTATGCTCTTGCCCAAGCACGCTTAACTGAGGAGTTCTCATGGAATCTGGTGTACTGGTGCAGTCGCGCCCGCTGGAGATTTGGCACAAATTATGCTCATGCGGAACTTGTCGTAAGTAAGGCTTAAAATAGCTCGAGATCACGGGTCTGAGATGTGCGGTGGCTCATCTACGCATCGTGTGCCCCGCAGAAATCATTCTGAATTGGTGTCATAATGGCCAATCGGACAATTATGAGCAAAGTTATGTCGATTTCTGTGCAGCCTCCGCACGAGATGCGTGGATCAGCTGCGTGGGCCCCACATATCATGTTTTTCAATCCGAGGCATCCCATCGAAGACATTTTTGGAGTCTATGTCCAAGTTCTGCGATATCAATGGTAACATAAAATAAAAAAAGGAAATAAAATGAGCGGCATCAACATATGGTCTAACACACAGACTTCCTACTATGTCACCCATCATTCGCTCTTTCAAACACATCGAAAAGCTCTCATGGGATGCGGTGTCTTTGGGTGCGATCCGTGGATTTTTTAACAAATTGTGCTCATGCAAAAGTCAGGTAAGTAAGGCTTCAAAATAAAAATCGGAGATGACCCTAGATGTGTCTGCGGGTCATCTGTGCATTGTTCGCCCCGCGAAGATCTTTCCGAATTGGGGTCATAAAGGCTAATTAGATGATCGTGCGTGAACTTATGGCATTTTCTGTGTGACCTCCACATGAGACTTCAAAATCGGGTGGGGCCACGGTTCATGTTTTTTTCAGAGGCATCCCATCGATGGCGTTTTGGTCGATCCGAAGTTCTCCATCAACGTTAAAATAAAATACAAATAAAAGGAAATAAAATGTGCGGCATCAACAGATGGTTCAACATGTCGACTTCCCAGGAGGCACCCATCATAGTACCACTCTCGCCCAAGCATGCTTAATTGAAGAGTTCTCCTGAGATCTGATGTGTTGGTGAGGTCATGCCCGTTGGAGATTTTCTGCAAATTATGCTCATGTGGAACCCATTCGTGTCACGGTAAGCTTTCAAACTAGCCAAAATCGGAGATACGTGTCCCACAAGATGCACCTGCAGCTCATCTACGCATCGTGCGAATCATGGAAATCTTTCCATATTGGTGTCATAATTGTGAATCAGATGATCGTGCGCGAAGTTATGGCGATTTTCGTGCGGCCTCCATGCGAGAGGCACAGATTAGTTGAGTGGGCCCCACGGCTCATGCTTTTCTGTCTAAGGCATCCCGTCGATAAAGATTTTAGAGTTGATCTCCTAGTTCTCCGGCGTCAACTATAAAATAAAATAAAAATAAAAGAAAATAAAATGGGCGGCATCAAGAGATGGTTCAACACGACAACTTCCAAAGAGGTCGCCCATCATAGTACTGCTCTCGCCCAAGCACGCTTAACTAAAGAGCTCTCATGGGATATTGTGTGCTAGTGCTGTCACACCCGTTGGAGATTTATCGCAAATTATGCTCATCCGGAACCCGTCCATGCCACGATAAAGTTTCAAAATGGCCGAAATTGAAGATACAAGTCTCGCCAGATGCACCTGCGGTTCATCTGCGTGTCGTGCGCCCCACGGAGATCTTTCTGGATTAGGTTTATAATGGAGAATCGAACAATCGTGCGTGAAGTTATGGCGATTTATCTACTCCCTCCATGCGATCGGATGTAGAGCTCATGTTTTTTCGGTCGAGGCATCCCATCGATGATGGTTTTGGAGTCGATCGAAGAGTTCTCCGGTGTCAACGGTAAAATAAAATAAAAAAATAAAATAAAATGGGTGGCATCAATAGATGGTTCAACACGATGACTTCCTAGGAGGTCACCGATCATAATCACTCGCCAAACATGCTTAAGCGAAGAGTTCTGTGATCTAGTGTCTTGAGTCGGTCAGCGTCTGGATATTTGCCATAAATTATGCTCATGTCGAACCCGTCCGTATAGCGGTAAGGCTTCAAACTAGCCGAAATCGGAGATACGGGTCCCGCCAGATACACATGCAACTCATCTCCGCATCATGCACCACGTGAAGATCTTTCCGGATTGGGGTCATATTGGCGAATCAGACGATCGTGCGCGAAGTTATGGAGATTTCCGTATGGCCTCCGCACAAGATCCGCTGATCAGCCACGTGGGCCCCACAACTCATATTTTTTAATCCAGGTCATCCCATCTATGAAATTTATTGAGTCGATCGCCGAGTTCTCCGGCATCAATGATAAAATAAAACAAAAATGAAAGGAAATAAAATGGGCGGCATCAACAGATTGTTACACACGATGACTTCCGAGGATGTCACCCATCATATCGCTTTACGCCTTAACGCTTAAAGACTTCTCATAGGATCGCGGTGTCTTTAGTGCGGTCCCAACTAGAGATTTATAAATTATGCTGCATAACCCGTTCATCTGTGGGATTGAACTAAAATCGGAGATAC
Organism: Cymbidium sinense; assembly: GCA_021442155.1. NCBI lineage: Eukaryota > Viridiplantae > Streptophyta > Magnoliopsida > Asparagales > Orchidaceae > Cymbidium > Cymbidium sinense. The sequence continues at coordinate 86,217 of JAKCPB010000876.1, read as the reverse complement.
GGGTCCCGCTAGATGCTCCTGCGGCACATTTGCGTGTCGTGCGCTCCACGGAGATATTTTCGGATTAGGGTCATAATGGCGAATCAGACGATCATGAGTGAATTTAGCGCCATTTTTGCCTCCATCTGAATGCGGATCTGCCGCGTGGACCCACGATATTTTCAACTGAGGTTAGGTGTCAGCGATAAAATAAAAATAAAAGGAAATAAAATAAACGATGGTTCAACACAACGACTTCCTAGGAGGTCACCCATCATAGTACTACTCTCGCCCAAGCACGCTTAGCTGAAGAGTTCTTATAGGATCTGGTGTGTTGGTGCGGTCGCGCCCATTGGAGATTTTCTGCAAATTGTGCTCATGCGGAACCCGTTCGTGCTGCGGCAAGGCTTTGAACTTGCGAAATCGGAAATATGGGTCCGCCAAATGCACCTGCTGCTCATCTGTGCGTCGTGTGCCCCGCAAAGATCTTTTCGGATTGGGGCCATAATGGCGATTCGGACGATCGTGTGTGAAGTTATGGCGATTTTCGTGCGGCCTCCACGAGCGCCGCGGATCTAGTTAGCCCCATGGCTCGTGTTTTTTTGATCAGGCATCCCATCAATGATGTTTTCAGAGTCGATCGCCGAGTTCTACGGCATCAACATTAAAATAAATTACAAATAAAATGAAATAAAATGTACAGCATCAACAGATGATTCAACACGATGACTTCCGAGGAGGTCACCTATCTGCTCTCACCCAAGCATGCTTAATTATAGAGTTCTCATGTGATCTGGTGTGCTGGTGTTGTCCCGCCTGCTGGAGATTTGCCGCAAATTATGCTCATGTGGAACCCGTCTATGCAGTAGTAAGGCTTCAAACTAAAATCGAGAGATCTGGTCTCATCGATGTGCATCAGACTCATCTCATCATGCACACAGATCTTTTAGGATTGGGGTCATAGTGGTGAATCGGACGATCGTGCGAGAAATTATGTCAATTTCCATGGAACCTCCACACGATACCCGCTAATCAGCTGTAATGGCACCACGAATCATGTTTTTTAGTCCAAGGCATCCCATCTACGACATTTTTGGAGTCTATCATTGTGTTCTCTGGGTTTAGGGTTTAGGATTAGGTTTTAGGGTTTAGGGTTTAGGGTTTCGGTGTCAACGATAAAATAAAACAAAAATAAAAGGAAATAAAATGGGCGGCATCAACAGATTGTTTCGCACGATGACTTCCCGGATGTCACCCATCATAGTACTGCTTTGGCCCAAGCATGCTTAACTAAAGAGTTCTCAAAGTATCTGGTGTGCTGGTGCGGTCGCGCCCGCTGGAGATTTGCCACAAATTATGCTCATGCGAAACTCTCTGCGTGGTAAGGCTTCAACTAAGAAATCAAAGATATAGGTCCTGATGAGGCTTGTTTGCGCGTAATGTGCCCCGCGGAGATCTTTTTAGATTGGGGTCATAGTGGCTAGTCGGACCATCATGCGCGAAGTTAAAGTCATTTCTGTGCGGCTTCCATACGAATGCTCGGATCAGCTGCGTAGGCCCCACGACTCGTGTTTTTTAAGTCTGAAGCATCCCATCAATGACATTTTCGAAGTCGATCTTTGAGTTCTAAGGTGTCAACAGTAAAGTAAAATAAAAATATAAGGAAATAAAATGGGCAGCATCAACTAATGGTTCAACAAAACGACTTCCTAGGAGGTCACCCATCATAGTGCTGCTCTCGCCCAAGCATGCTTAACTGAAGAGTTCTCATAAGATCTAGTGTGTTGGTGCGATCGTGCCCACTGAAGATTTGTCACAAATTGTGCTCATGTGAAACTTGTCCGTACTGCGGTAAGGCTTGAGAACAAAATCGAGATAGTCTGCAGATGCATCACCTCATCATGCATCAGCCTCACGGATATCTTTTCGGATTGGGGGTCATAATGGCAAATCGGATTTCATGAAGTTATGGTGATTTTGGTACGGCCTCCCCATGAGATGCCCGGATCAGCCTCGCGGGCCCCACGACACGTGTTTTTCAGTCCGAGGCATCCCATCGATGACGTTTTCAGAGTCGATCACCGAGTTCTCCGGTGTCAACATTAAAATATAATACAAATAAAATGAAATAAAATGCACGACATCAACAGATTGTTCAACACGATGACTTTCCAGGAGGTCACCCATCATAGTACTTTTGTCGCCCAAGCACGCATAACTTAAGAGTTCTCTTGGGATCTGGTGTACTGGTGCGGTCACACCCGTTGGAGATTTTCTGTAAATTGTACTCATGTGGAACCCGTCCGTATTGCGGTAAGGCTTTGAACTAGCCAAAATCGGAGATACGGACCCGCTAGATGCGCCTGCAGCACATCTGTGCGTCGTGCGTCCCATGGAGATCTTTCCGTTTTGTGGTCATATTGACGAATTGGATGATCGTGCATGAAGTTTTGGCGATTTCCTTGCGGCCTCCACACGAGATAAGCGGATCAGCTGCGTGGGCCCCACGGCTCGTGTTTTTCAATCTGAGGCATCCCATCAATGATGTTTTCGTAGTCGATCGCCGAGTTCTCCTGCGTCAATGGTAAAATAAAATAAAAATAAAATGAATTAAAATGGGCAACATCAACAGATGGTTCTACACAATGAATTCCAAAGAGGTCACCCATCATAGTACTACTCTTGCCCAAGCATGCTTATCTCATGAGTTCACATGTGATCTGGTGTGCTGGTGTGGTCGCCCACGCTAGAGATTTGCCTCAAATTATGCTCATGCGAAACCCATATGTGCCACGGTAAGACTTCAAAATAGCCGAAATTGGAGATACGGGTCTCGCCAGATGCCCCTGCGACTCATCTGCGCGTCATGTGCCCCGCAAAGATATTTCCAGATTGGGGTCATGATGGTGAGTTGGATGATCGTGTGTGAAGTTATGGTGATTTCCATGCGGCCTCCACATGAGACGCACAAATCAGCCTAGTGGGCCTCAAGGCTCGTTCAGTCCAAAGCATCCCATCGATGACATTTCGGAGTCGATCGCCGAGTTCTCCGGCATCAACGTTAAAATAAAATAAAATGCGAGGCATCAAAAGATGATTTAACATGATAACTTTCCAAGAGGTCACCCATCATAGTACTGCTCTCGACCAAATACGCTTAACTGAAGAGTTCTCATGTGAACGTCCGTGCGGTGCGCCGCGGAGATTAGCCACAATTATTGCTCGAAATCCGTTAATTGCCACAGTAAGGCTTCGAAATAACCAAAATTAGAGATATGGAACTCGCTAGATGCACCTGCGGCTCATCTGTGCATCGTGTGCCCCGCAGAGATCTTTACAGATTGGGGTCATAATGGTGAATCAAATGATTGTGCACGAAGTTATAGTAATTTCGGTGCGGCCTCCACACGAGACACGTGGATCAACCTAGTAGTCCCTATGGCTCGTGTTTTTCAGTCCGAGGCATCCCGTCGGTGACATTTTCGGAGTCAATCGCCAATTTCTCTGACGTCAATGTTAAAATAAAGTACAAATATAAGGAAATAAAATGTGATGCATCAAAAGATGGTTCAACATGATGACTTTCGAGGAGGTCACCCATCGACGACATTTTTGGAGTCGATCTCCGAGTTCTCCAAAGATATGTTAAAATAAAATAAAAATACAAGGAAATAAAATGCGGCATCAACGGATGGTTCAACGATGACTTCGAGTTCACCCATCATAGTCGCTCAGTGCAGCTTAACTGAAGAGTTCTCATGGGATTTGGTGTGCTGGTGTAGTTGTGCTCGCTGGAGATTTGCTGCAAATTGTTCTCATCTGGAACCCATCCATGCCATGGTAAGGATTTGAAATAACCGAAATTGGATATACGGGTACTGCTAGATGCGCCCGCAGCTCATCTGCGCGTCGTGCTCCCCGCAGAGATCATTCCAGATTAGGGTCATAATGGCGAATCAGATGATCGTGCGTGAAGTTATGGCAGTTTCCTTACGGCCTCCGCACGAGATGCACGGATCAGTCGTGTGGGCCCCACGACTCATGTTACTTAGTCTAAGGTATCCCATCAACAATGTTTTTGAAGTTGATCGCCAAGTTCTCCGGCGTCAATGGTAAAATAAAATAAAAATGGAAGGAAAGAAAATGGGTGGAATCAATAGATGGTTCAACATGATGACTTCACAGGAGGTCACCCATGATAGTACTGCTCTTGCCCAAGCACGCTTAACTGAAGAGCTCATGTGATTTGGTGTGCTGGTGCGGTCACGCCCGCTGAAGATTTACGACAAATTGTGCTCATACTGAACCCGTCTGTGATGCTGTAAGGATTCGAAATAGCCAAAATCAGAGATACGGGTCCCTCCAGATGTGCCTTTGGCCATCTATGAGTAGTGCTCCTCGTGGAGATCTTTCTGGATTGGGGTCATAATAGCAAATCAGACAATCGTGCATGAAATTATGGAGATTTCTGTGCTGCATTCACACTAGATGAGCGGATCAACCGCTTGGGCCCCACAGCTCGTGCTTATCAGTCTGAGGTATCCCATCGATGACGTTTTCAGAGTCGATCTCCGTGTTCTGCGACATCAACGGTAAAATAAAATAAAAATAAAAGAAAATAAAATGGGCGGCATGAACAGATGGTTCAACATGATGACTTCCCGAGGTCACCCATCATAGTCGTTTCGTAGAGGATGCTTAAGCAAGTGCGTTAGTTGGAGATTTGGGGTCAGAATGGCGAATTAGATAATCATGCGCAAAGTTATGGCAATTTCTGTGTGGCCTCCACACGGGACGCACAGATCAGCCGCATGGGCCAAACGGCTCATCTTTTTCAGTTTGAAGCATCCCATCTATGACATTTTCGGAGTCGATCGCCGAGTTCTCCATCGTCAATGATAAAATAAAATAAAAATAAAAATAAATAAAAAGGGTGGCATCAACAAATGGTTCAAGACGAATTTCTGAGGTCACCCATCATATATCGCTCGCTTCAAGCACTTAACAAAGAGTTCTCAGAACCGTGTGTGCGCGCCTCACAAATTTTCAAAATTATGCTCGCAACGTCAGGCGCGTAAGGTTTCAATAGCCAAATCGGAGATCGCCCCGCCATGCCGACACATCTACGCTGCACTCGAGATCTTTTCGGATTGGGGTCATAATGACAATCAACGATCATGCTTGAAGTTATTCATGCCTTCATGAGACTAATGGATCACCGGTGCCCACGACTAGGTTTTTCAGGAATCCCCAATGACTTTTTCGAGTCGACACAGTTCTTCGCCAATTAAAATAAAATAAATAAAAGGAAATAAAATGCGCATCAATAGATTCAACACGATTTCTTGAGGTCACCCATCATAAGATCGCTTCGCAAGCACACTTAATCAAGAGTTCTCATGATCGCTATCCCGGCACACATCCACTGGAGATTTTTCACATTTCATAACCCGCTCATGCCGTGTGGTAAGGATTCAAATAGTAAATCGATATACGTCCCGCATTCATCTACACGTCGCCGCAGAGATCTTTCGATTGGGTCATAATGGCGATAATCGCGCGCGGGTTATGGTAATTTCGGCGCCCTCCGCACGATGCAATAATGCGGCCCCATGGCTCATGTTTCACCGAGGTATCCCATCAATGACGTGAGTCGATCGAAGTTCTCCGCCGCGGTAAAATAAAATAAAAAAAAGGAAATAAAATGGGCGACATCAATGATGGTTCAACACGATGACTTCCTGTGGTCACCAAGATCGCTTCACCCAAGCACGCTTAACTAAAGAGTTCTCGTGATCCGTATCGGTGCTCCGCACCGAGATTTTTAAATTATGCTCATGCGAACCGCCCGCGCGCAGGGCTTCAATATAGCCAAAATCGAGAGAATCCGTGATGGCCTCACCATCTCCGCAGGTTCTCTTATCTTGGATTCATAATGGCAATCGACGATCGAGCGAAGTTATGGATTAGCCTCCACACGAGATGAGGATCATAGGGCCCCATGGCTCATGTTTTTCCCCAGGCATCCCATCTAACGCTGAGTCGATCGAAGTTCTCGCCAACGAAAATAAAATAAAATAAAGGAAAAAAATGGGCGATCAAGATGGTTCAACACGACGACTTAAGAGGTCACCCATCAAAGATCGCTTCCCAAGCATGTTTAATCAAGAGTTCTCATGGGATCCGTGTGGGCGCCGAGATTTGGCAAATTGCTCATGCGAACCCGTCTGCGTGGTAAGGCTTCAAATAGCCAAAATCGGAGATACGTCCGCCATATGCTCCGGCCTTTTGCATCGCGCCATGGAGATCTTCGATTGGGGTCATAATGGTGAATCGATGATCATGCATGAAGTTATGGCAATTTGGCCTCCACGAGACGCGGACAACCATGGGCCCCACGACTCATTTTTTTTTTCCCCGAGGCATCCCATCATGACATTTTCGTCGATCGAAGTTCTCCCGCATCAAAAAATAAAATAAAAATAAAAAAAAATGGGCATCATCAGATGGTTCAACACGATGACTTCAAGAGGTCACCCATCAGATCGCTTCCCAAGCACGCTTAACTAAGAGTTCTCATGGATCCGTGTGTGTGTCCCGCTAGATTTGCAATAAATTCATGTGGAACCGCCCACATGTAGTGTAAGGCTTCAAAATATCAAATCGGAGATACGATTTGCCAATGCACCTTTGCCATCCGCCTGTCAGGAGATTTGGTCATAATGAATCGGATGATCGTGCATGAAGTTATGGCTTTCGGCCACACACAGATGGATCACCGTGTGGCACCACAATTTATTTTTTTCACCGAGGCATCCCATCTACATATTTTCTGAGTCGATCCTGAAGTTCTCCATCACAATGGTAAAATAAAATAAAAGGAAATAAAATGGGTGGCATCAACAGATGGTTCAACACGATGACTTCCCAAGAGGTCACCCATCATAGATTGCTCTCGCCAAGCATGGTTAATCAAGAGTTTAGATCTGGTGTTGGTGCTCACCCCCGGAGATTTGCGAAATTTCATGGGAACCCGTCCGTGCATGTAGTGCTTCAAAAATAAATCGAAGATACGGTCCAGATTTGCGGCCTTCATGTCATCGCCTCACGGGAGATCTTTCCGATTGGGGTCATAATGGCGAATCGACAATCGTATGAAGTTATGGCGATTTTTTTACGGCCTCCACACGAGATGCGCGGATCACCGCGCCCACACTATATTTTTCGCCGAGGCATCCCATCTATGACGTTTTCGAGTCGACATCGAAGTTCTCCGTCACGAAAAATAAAATAAAAATAAAAGAAATAAAATGGCATCAACAGATGGTTCAACATGACTGACTTCCCGGAGGTCACCATCATAAGATACTCGCCAAGCATGCTTAATAAAGAGTTCTCATTCGGTGTGCACGCCATTAGATTTGCCGCAAATGCGGCTCTCGACCGCCATGATAAGGCTTCAAAATAACGAGATACAGCCCCGCTAGATGCAGATCGCTACTGCCATGTGCCCCATAGAGATCTTTCCGAATTGGGGTCATAATGGCGAATTAGATAATCGTGCCCAAAGTTATGGTGATTTTCGTGTAGCCTCCACACGATGCGGATCACCAGGCCACGCCTCATGTTTTTCAATTAGGCATCCCATCTATGACATATTTCGAGTCGATCGTCGAAGTTCTCCGCCTCAATGAAATAAAAATAAAAAAATAAAATAAAATGCATCAATAGATATTTCAACATGACGACTTCCAGGTCACCCATCATAAGATCGCTTCTCAAGCACACTTAATCATGATTTCATGATCTCGGTGTGCCGTGCGTACGCCGGAGATTTGCCACAAAGTGCTCATGCGGAACCCCCTGCGCTGTAAGGCTTCAAATAGCCAAATCGAGATATGGGTCCCAGATGCATATGCGTATCTGGCCCTCATGGAGATCTTTGGATTTAAATGGCAATCTAAGATCATGCGTGAAGTTATGGTGAATTTCGGCCCTCCGACGAGAGACTCGGATCGCCTGGGCCCATGCTCATGTTTTCGAGGCATCCCATCAACAATTTTAGTCGATCGAAGTTCTCCGATGTCAACGATAAAATAAAATAAAATAAAATGAGTAACATCAACAGATGGTTCAACACAATTTCAGAGGTCACCCATCATAGATTGCTCTCTCACTTAACTCAATAAGAGTTCTCATGGGATCTGTGTCGGTGGAGGTCACGCCCGGAGATTTGCAAATTGTGCTCATGTAGAACACGTCCATGTCACGGTAAGGATTTGAAATAGCCAAAATTGGAGATACAGGTCTCGCTAGATCCACCTGTGGCTCATATGAGCGTCATTCGCCCCATGAAGATCTTTCCGGATTAGGGTCATAATGGTGAATCAGACAATCATGCTCGAAGTTATGGCAATTTTTGTGCAGCCTCCACATGAGATGCCCAGATCAGCCTTGTGGGCCCCATGATTCGTGTTTTTCAGTCTGAGGCATCCCATCGATTATATTTTTGGAGTCGATCGCCTAGTTTTCTGGCATCAATGTTAAAATAAATTATAAGTAAAAGGAAATAAAATGCGCGGCATCAACAGATGGTTCAATACAACGACTTCCTAGGAGGTCACCCATCGTAGTACTGATCTCGCCTAAGCACGCTTAATTGAAGAGTTCTCATGGGATCTGGTGTACACGTGTGGTCATGCCCGTTGAAGCTTTGCGGCAAATTGTGCTCATGTGTATCCCATCCATGCCCAGAAGGCTTCAAAATAAATATATATGGGTCCTGATGCGCCACACTCATTTCACGTACGCGCCCCGAAGATCTTTCAATATAGGGTCATAATAGTGAATCGGATGATCGTGCGCGAAGTTATGGTGATTTTCATGCGGCCTCTGCATAAGACACGTGAATCAGCCATGTGGGCCCCACAACTCATGTTTTTCAGTTATAAATATTCCATCAACGAGATATTTTCATCCGAAGTTCTCCCAATGGTAAAATAAAAATAAAAAAAAGAAAATAAAATGGGTGACATTAACAAATGGTTCAACACAATGACTTCCCTGGAGATCACCCATCATAAGATCGCTCGCCAAGCACGCTTAATCAAGAGTTCTCGGGATCCGGTTTGCGGTATCGCCGCCGGAGATTTAAATTGTGCTCATGGAACCCGTCGCGCGAAGGCTTCAAAATAGCCAAAATCGAGATTGTTCCCGCCATGCCATCGCCTCATCCGTACCTACCGGAGATCTTTTCATTAGGGTCATAATGGCGACCGGACGATCGTGCACGAATTATTTTTTGGCCTCCACACGATACGCGTGGCCGCCACGGGTCATGTTTTCACCGAGGCATCCCATTAATGATGTTGTCAGTCGATCGCCGAAGTTCTCCGCCACAATAAAATAAAATAAAATATAAGGAAATAAAATGCACATCCAGATGGTTCAACACGACGACTTCCAAGGAGGTCACCCATCATAGGATCTCTCGCCAAGGATTCTTAATAAGAGTTCTCATGGGATCGTGTGCTGGTGCCGGAGATTTTCACAAATTGTGCTCATATGGAACCCGCGCTACCGCAGGCTTCAACTAGATAAAATCCATAACGCGGTCCCACCGATCGCAGGCTCATCTCGGCCGCGGCACCCCATGGAGATCTTTCCGATTGGGGTCATAAGGCAATCGAACGATCGTGTGGTTATCGCATGATTTCACACGGATAGCATCGCGTTACGCACGGCTTGTGTTTTTCAATCTTAAGCATCCCATCAACATATTTTTGGAGTATCACCGAAGTTCTCCGCGATCAACGGTAAAAAATAAAATAAAACAAAAGAAATAAAATGGGCGATCAGATGGTTCAACACGATGACTTCCCAGGTCACCCATCATATTGTTCTCATCCAAGCACGCTTAATCAAGATTTCATGGTGATCTAGTGTCGGTCACGCCGAGATTTGCCAAATTGTGCTCATGGAACCCCGCCGCTGCGTAAAAAGTTGAAATTGAGATACGAGTCCCGCCAGATGCTTTCACATCGCACGCCGCGGCACCCGCATATATCTTTGATTGGGGTCATAGCTAATGAATGATCAGCGGGTTATGGCAATTTTATCCGAGTGGCGGCTCGGTTTTTTCAACGACATCCCATCTACAACATTTTCGTGAGTCGCATTGTCGAAGTTCTCCTCATCAACGATAAAATAAAAAATTAAAGGAAATAAAATGGCATCAACAGATGGTTCAACATGACGACTTCCGTGAGGTCACCCATCATAAGATCGCTTCGCCCCAAGCTTAATCAAGAGTTCTCAGGATTTGTGTCGGTACGGTCGCCTACTGGAGATTTGCCAAATTATGTCATGTGGAACCGATGCCACGATAAGGCTTCATAATAGCCAAAATCATAGATACGGGTCCCGCTAGATGCGCGTGGCTCTCGCCGCGCGAGATCTTTCGATTATTATCAATCGACGATCGACGTGTTATGGCGATTTCGCCTCCACACGATGTGCGATCAACCATGGGCCCCAACGCTCAATTAGGCATCTCATCTATGATGTTTTCGGAGTTGATCACCAAGTTCTATGGTGTCAACAATAAAAGAAAATAAAAATAAAAGGAAATAAAATGGGCGGCATCAATAGGTGGTACAACACGACGACTTCCTAGGAGGTCAACCATCATATACTGCTCTCGCCAAGCGCTTAATCAAGAGTTCTCATGTGATCTGTGTGGTCACACCCGCCGAGAGATTTTTATGCTCATGCGGAACTCATCCATGCAGCAAGGCTTCAAATAGCCAATCGGAGATAATCGTGCGCTCACAGATCTCGTCGTCCCACAAGATCTTTCTTCATATTGTAATCAAAAACATCGCGCGAAGTTATGATTTTCGGCCCTCCACACTAGATGCATGGATCAGCCACATGGGCCCCACGACTCTTATTTTTCAGTCCAAGGCATCCCTTCGATGACATTTTCGGGGTTGATCTCTAAGTTCTTCGGCGTCAATAGTAAAATAAAAAAATAAAAGGAAATAAATTGGGCGGCATCAACAAATTGTTCAACAAGATGACTTCCTGTGGAGGTCACCCATCATAAGATCGCTTCTCGCAAGCACGCTAACAAGAGTTCTCATGGATGGTGGCCGGTGCGTCATAGATTTGTTAAAATCATGCGGAACCCATACATATCGCGGTAATGCTTCGAAATAGCCAAAATCATCGATACAGGTCCCGGTAGATGTGCCTGTGGCTCATCTGCATGTCGTGTGCCCCGCTGAGATCTTTCCGGATTGGGGTCATAATGGCAAATCAGACGATCGTGCTTGAAGTTATGGATTTTTTGATCCACAGACGATGGATCAACCCAGGTCCTCTATTTTTTAGTCCAAGGCATCCCATCCATGACATTTTGAGTCGAAGTTGCAAATAATAAAATAAAATAAAATAAAAAAATAAAAATGGCATCAACAGATGGTTCAACACGACGACTTTCCAAGAGGTCACCCATCATAATAATGCTCTCCAAGAACGCTTAATCAAGAGTTCATGATCGGTTGGCCACACCGCCAGAGATTTTCTATAATTATGCTCATGAGGAACTTGTCCGCGCTACGTAAGGCTTCAAAATAGCAAATTGAGATATGGGTCCCGTGATGAGTCATGACATCTCGGTCGTGCACCCCATGGAAATCTTTTCGATCATATTGGATAATCAAGATCGTGCACCGTTATGGAATGCGGCTCCACACTGTCAATGGATTAGCCACGCCCCACGGCTTGTGTTTAGTCCGAGGCATCCCATCGACATTTTCTGAGCCTATCAATCAAGACGTTGGTAAAATAAAATAAAAATAAAAGGAAATAAAATGGTGCATCAATGGTTCAACACGATGACTTCCCAAGAAGTCACCCATCATAAGACTTCTCGCCAAGCACGCTTAACTCAAGAGTTCTCGGACGGTGTTAGTGCGCCTGGAGAGATTTGCAAATTATGCTCATGTGGAACATCCGCGTACCATAAGGTTTTGAAATAGCCAAAATTGGAGATACGGTCGCCATATGCGCATCATCTGCATCATGCTCCCCAGAGATCTTTCCGATTGGGTCAATGGCGAATTGATGATCGCATGAAGTTATGGCGATTTTCGGCCTCCACACGACACGCTGATCGCCTTTGGCCCCATAGCTCGGTTTTCATCCCATTCCATCAATGACGCTTTTGAGTCGACCGTCGAAGTTCTTTGACATGAACGTAAAATAAAATACAATAAAAGGAAATAAATGTGCGCATCAAGATGGTTCAACACGATGACTTCCCGAGGTCACCCATCATAATCCGCTATCGCCCCAAGCACGCTTAACTAAGAGTTCTCATGGATCTAGTGCGCGCCGCCACTAGAGATTTGCAAAATTATGCTCATCCAACCCGGCCCATATCGCGTAAGGCTTCAAAATAACCAAATCGGAGATAGTCCCGCCAGATGCGCGCTATCTCTGCGATCATGCTTCCGCAGATCTTTTCGATCATAATGGCGAATCGACGATCATGCACGTTATGGTGATTTTGTGGCTCCACACGGGCATTCGATCACCACGGTGCCCCACAACTTGTTTTTCAGGCATTTCCATCAATAACATTTTCAGTCGATCCGAAGTTCTCCGATCCAAGTAAAATAAAATAAAAATAAAAGGAGATAAAATGGACATCAATATGGTTCAACACGATGACTTCCCAAGAGGTCACCCATCATAAGATCGCTCACCCAAGCATGCTTAATCAAGAGTTCTCATGGGATGTGGGTCGGTGCACGCTACGAGATTTACCACAAATTATGAACCCGTGCGCTTAGTAAGGCTTCAAATAGCCAAATCAAAGATACGCCCCAGATGCGCGATGCGCCCACTCTTCGGCGCTGAGATCTTTCCGATTGGGGTCATAATAAGATGATCGCGCACGGTTTATGGTGATTTCCATGTAGCCCACACAAGACGTGGTGATTAGCAAGACGCCCACGCTCGTGTTTTTCGGCATCCCATCTACGACGTGAGCCGAAGAGTTCTCCGACGCACAAAATAAAATAAAAATAAAAGAAAATAAAATGGGCATCAAGACAATTTCAACACGACTTCCTAGTTCACCCATCATAAGATTGCTTTCGCCAAGCACGCTTAACTAAAGAGTTCTCATGATCTACTTGGTGCGCTCCCACTAGAGATTTGCCGAATTGCTGCTCATACGAAACTCATCTGCGCATAAGGCTTCAATAAAATCGAAGATACGTCCCACAAGATGCGTCGACACATCGTGCATGCGCGCTCAGATATCTTTTGATGATCATAATCTAAAGATCGCAAAAGTTAGTGATTTTGTGGCCTCCACATGAGATCAACCACGGGCCCCACCATTTTTTCGCCGAGGCATCCCATCGACGATGTTTCGAGATCTCCGAAGTTCTCGAAGCAATAAAATAAAATAAAAATAAAAGGAAATAATTACGATCAACAGATGGTTCAACAAGATGACTTCCCAAGAGGTCACCCATCATAGTACTTCTCAAGCACGCTTAATCAAGAGTTCTCATGGGATCCGTGTGTGGTCGCCCCGCCAGAGATTTGCCGCAAATTATGCTCGCGGAACTCGCCACCGTATGCTTCAAATAGAGAGATAGTCCCGACAGATGCTTCTGTGGCTCATCTGCTCGTCGTACGCCCCACCGAGATCTTTCCAGATTGGGGTCATAATGGAAAATCGGACGATCGTGTGTGAAGTGATGGTGATTTATGAGGCTCCACACGACGATCAGCGCCTAGGCCACACGACTCATATTTTTTAGTCCGAGGCATCCCATCTATGATGATTTTAGAGTCGATCGCCGAGTTCTCCGTCGTCAATGATAAAATAAAATAAAAATAAAAGGAAATAAAATGGGCGGAATCAACAGATGGTTCAACACGACGACTATTCTAGGAGGTCACCCATCATAGTAATGCTCTCGTCTAAGCTCACTTAACAAGAGTTCTGGATCTGGTCCGGTGCGGCCCTACCGGAGATTTATCGAAATTGCTCATGGAACTCGTCGCGCGAAGGCTTCAACTAGCCAAATCGAGATACCCCGCTAAATGCGCATGGTACATCTCGTCATCGCCCGCGATATCTTTCGTGATTGATCATAATGGCGAATGATCGTACAAAGTTATGGATTTTCGTGCCTACGCGAGATGCGGCACGGCCATGTTTTTTCTATCCAGGCATCTCATCATGATCGAGTCGATTTTGAAGTTCTCCAAAATCAATGGTAAAATAAAATAAAACTAAAAAGAAATAAAATGGGCGTAAGCATCAAATGATTCAACATGCGACTTAAGAGGTCATCCCATAAGATCGCTTCTCGCCCACACTAATTGAAGAGTTCTAATATGACAGGTGTCGGTCGCCACGCCGGAGATTTGCAATAAATTGTGCTCATGCGAACCCGTCCACGCAAGAAGCTTCAAATAAAATGGAGATACGGTCCAGTGATGTTTTGGAACATCATCCGGCGCCATAAAGATCTTTCCGCATTGGGGTCATAATGGCAAATGACGATCGGCGAAGTTATGGCAATTTCGGTGGCTCCACAGATGCACCTGATCAGATGGGCGCACGCTCGTGTTTTCCCGAGGCATCCCATCGATATCACCACCAGTTCTCCAAGTAAATAAAATAAAATAAATAAAATAAAGAAATAAAATGAATCAATATGGTGACGACTTGAGGTCACCATCATAAGATTGCCTCGCACGCTTAATCAAGAGTTCTCACAAGATCGTGCGCTGGCCGTCATGAGATTTATCGCAAAATTGTGCTCATCCGGAACCCGCCCGCAGCGCGAAATAGTTAAAGTCGGATATCGCCAGATGGGCTGCAGACACATCTGCATCGTGCCCCGTAGAGATTTTTTTCGATTGGGTCATAATGGAATCGTTAACGCGTGGTTACGATTCGCGCACCGCGCGATCACGGTGGTCCCCACCACTGTTTTTCAAGAGGCATCCCATCAATGATAGAGTCGATCGCTTCTCGGCCAACGATAAAATAAAATAAAATAAAAGGAAATAAAATGGTGGCATAGATAGTTCAACACGATGATTTCCCGTGAGGTCAATCATAAGATCGCAAGCACTTAACTAAAGAGTTCTGATCGTGTCGCCATACCCACTAGAGTTTTTTGTGCTCATAACCCGTCGGTCAAGGCTTTGAAATAGCCAAAATCGGAGATATGGTACCCAAAGATGCCTATGGTGCACATCGTCGATCTCACTAGATCTTTTGGTCATAATGACGATCGCGTTATGGAGAATTTATGGAGAAGATTCCGGACGGATGTCCCACACCGTATTTCGCCGGCATCCCATCGATGACGCTGAGTCGACATCAAGAGCCCGCCATCGAAAAATTAAATAAAATAAAAGGAAAAAAATGGGCATTAAATGATGATTTAACACAACGACTTCCTAGGTCACCCATCACATCATTCTCGCCAAGCATACTTAATCAAGAGTTCTAATAGATCTAGGCCGGTGGTCACGCCAGGAGATTTTCACAAATTTCATACTAATAGGTCTGCAGTAAGGCTTCAAATAGCCAAAATCGGAGATCATGTCCCACCGATGCGCTCCATCTACATCGCGCGCCTCTCTCGCGAGATCTTTTCGTAATGGCTAATCGGATGATCGCATGAAGTTGTGGTATCAGCTCCATACGAGATGCGCGATCGTGGCCCCATCGACTCATGTTTTTCACCGAATTTTCCCAAGATCATGTAAAATAAAATAAAGGAAATAAAATGGTGCATCAACCGATGGTTCAACTCGATGACTTCTGAGAGGTCACCCATCATAAGATCTCTCGCCAAGCACGCTTAACTGAAGAGTTATCATGGGATATGGTGTGCTAGGGCGGTCGCGCCCGTTGGAGATTTGCCCAAATTATGCTCATCCGGAACCCGTCCGTGTTGTGGTAATGCTTCGAAATAGCCCAAATCAGAGATACGGGCCAGATGTGCTCATGACATCTTGTCATGCCCCGCAGATCTTTCTGGATTGGGGTCATAATGGCGAATCAGATGATCGTGCGTGAAGTTATAGCGATTTTCATGCGGCCTCCAAACCAGATGCGCAGATCAGCCACATGGGCCCCACCGTTTTTCACCAGGCATCCCATTGATGACATTTTTTGAGACGTCACCTAGTATCCAACGAAATAAAATAAAAAAGAAAAGAAAAAAAAGGGTGGCATCAAAATGGTTCAAGACGATGACTTCCCAAGAGGTCACCCATCATAGATCGCTTCACAAGCATTTAATTAAGAGTTCTCATGATTTTGCAGGCGGCGCTCCGGAGATTTGCTGCAAATTATCTTCATCAAGAACTCATTCGTGCCACGGTAAGGCTTCGAAATGGCCAAAATTGAAGATACGAGTCCTGCCAGATGTGCCTATGGCTCATCTGTGCATCGTGCACTCGGTAGAGATCTTTTCGGTGGTCAATGGCAATCAATGATCGTGCAAGTTATGGCAATTAGTGTGGCCTATGAGATGCGCGGATCCAGCCAAGGCCATGTTTTCCGAGGCATCCCATCAATAACATTTTCGGAGTCGATCTACGAGTTCTGAGGCATTAATGATAAAATAAAATCTAACAAGAAAATAAAATGGGTGGCATGAACAGATGGTTCAACACGATGACTTCTAGGTGGTCTCACCCATCATAAGATTCTCTCGCCCAAGCACGCATAATCAAGAGTTCTCATGGATGGGTCGCGATCACATCCGAGATTTCACAAATTGTGCTCATGCAGATCCCGTCCGTGCCGCAGTAAGGCTTCGAAATAATCAAAATCGAAGGTAAGAGTCCCGCCAGATGCACCCGTGACTCATCTACACATCGTATGCCCCACAAAGATCTTTCTGGATTGGGGTCATAATGGCTAATCAGACGATCGTGCGCAAAGTTATGGTGATTTTCGCCTCTGACAAGATGAGCGATACCCACCACGGTGTTTTTCAGTCCGAGATATCCCATTGATGACATTTTTGGAGTCAAATGCCGATTTCTCTGTCGTCAATGTTAAAATAAAATAAAAATAAAAGGAAAATAAATGGGCGGCATCAATAGATGGTTCAACTCGACAACTTCCTGGGAGGTCACCCATCATAAGATCGCCTGCTCGCTTAATCAAGAGTTCATGGGATCCGGTGTGTGCGCGATCACTCCGGAGATTTGCCGCAAATTTCATCCGAACCCATCCGCCGTAGTAAGGCTTCAAAATAGTCAATCGAGATACAGTCTCGCCAGATGCACCGCGACATCCGCTGGTCGCGGCACCCCGTGGAGAACTTTCCGGATTAGGGTCATAATGGTGAACTAGACGATCGTATGCAAAGTTATGGTGATTTTCGTGCGACCTCCACTCGAGATGCGTGGATTAGCTGCGTGGGCCCCATGGCTCGTGTTTTTCAGCCCGAGGCATCCCATCGATGACATTTTCGAGATCACCGAAGTTCACGCTAATGGTAATAAATAAAAATAAAAGGAAATAAAATGCATCAACGATGGTTCAACAAGACTTCCTGTGAGGTCAACCCATCATAATACCAAGCACGATTAATTGAAGAGTTCTCATAGATCTAGCGCCGGTGCGCGCGCTGGAGATTTGCTGAAATTGTGCTCATGTGAACCCGCTCGCCGCTGTATGGCTTCAACTAGTCAAATCGAGGTACGCCCCGCCAGATGCGCGCAGAAGACGCTCGCGCTGCGCGCCACGAAGATCTTTTGAATTGGGGTCCTAATGGAGAATCGACGATGCGCGTGAAGTTATGGCGATTTTCGGCGGCCTCGCGACAGATGCGGATCGCAAAGATTGGCCCCATCATGTTTTAGTCCGAGGCATCCCATCGACGACATTTTCGGAGTCGATCGCCGAGTTCTATAGCATCAACGATAAAATAAAAAAATAAAAGGAAATAAAATGGGCGGCATCAACATATGGTTCAATAAAATGACTTCCGAGGAGGTCACCCATCATAGATCGCTCACCCAAGAATGTTTAATCAAGATTTCATGGATCTGTGCCGGTGCGCACTAGATATTTGCAAATTGTGCTCATATGAACGAACCGCGGGTAAGGCTTTGAAATAGCCAAAATTGGAGATACGGGTCCCACCAGATGTGCCTGGGGCACTTCTATGCGTCGTGCACCCCACAGGGATCTTTCTGGATTGGGGTCATAATGAAGAATCAGACGATCGTGCGTGACGTTATTATGATTTATGTGCGGCCTCCATAGAGACGGACGCTGGCCCCAGACTCATGTTTTTTAGTCCGGCATCCCATCGACATTTTTTGATCGATCCGAAGTTCGCATCAACGATAAAATAAAATAAAAATAAGAGGAAATAAAATGAGCGGCATCAATAAATGGTTCAACATGATGACTTCCCAAGAGGTCAACCATCATAAGATCGCTCATCCCAGCATGCTTAATCAAGAGTTCTCATTAGATCTAGGTATCAAGTCCCCTGGAGATTTACCAAATTGTCCTCGCGGAACCCGCCGCGTAAGAATCTTCAAAATAGAACGGAGATATGCCTCACTCTTTCTCAAGATCGTGCCCCGCGAGATCTTTCTGATTAGGGTCATAAACGCGATCATGAATTTATGACAATTTTTGTTTGGCCTCCACACTAGATGTGCGGATCAGTCGAGTGGGCCCCACGGCTAGTGTTTTGTAGTCCAAGGCATCCCATTAATGATGTTTTTGGAGTCAATCGTTGACTTCTCCGGCGTCAATGGTCAAATAAAATGAAAGTAGAAGGAAATAAAATGGGCGGCATCAATAAATGGTTAAAAATGATGACTTCCCAAGAGGTCACCCATCATAAGATCGCGCTCGCCAAGCACGCTTAATCAAGAGTTGTAAAGGAATCCGTGCTAGTGCGCCATGCCCGTTGAGATTTTTCATAATTATGCTCATGCGAACACCGGCCGCGTAAGGCTTCAACCAAAATCGATAGATGGTCCCGCCAGATGCACTTCGCCATCTACGATCATGCTCAGATCTTTCGTGAGTCATAATGGCTAATCGACGATCGTATGAAGTTATGGCAGATGGCCTTCACAAGATGTGCGATCGACCTGCGGGCCCCATCATGTTTTTCGGTCCGAGGCATCCCATCGATGAAGTTTTCGGTGTCGATCGCCAAGTTCTCCGGTATCAATGGTAAAATAAAATAAAAATAAAAGGAAATAAAATGGGCGGCATCAACAGATGGTTCAACACAATGAGTTCCCAAGACATCACCCATCATAAGATCGCTCGCCAAGCACGCTTAATCAAGAGTTCTCAGGGATCTAGTGAGCACGCGCCGCCAGGAGATTTGCCAATCATGCGTGGAACCCCCGCGCTATGGTAAGGCTTTGAAATAGCTGAAATTGAGATATCTTCAGATGCGCCGCTCATATGCCGCATGCGCACGGAGATCTTTCTGGGTCATAATGGAGAATGATGATCGCGGAAGTTATTGTATTTCGTGCATCCTCCACAAGATGCGAGATCGCGTGGCCCCACTCGTTTTTCAGAGGCATCCCATCGATGACATTTTTGGAGTCGATCGTCGATTTCTCCACCGTCAATGGTAAAATAGAATAAAATTAAAAGAAAATAAAATGGGTAGCATCAACAGATGGTTCAACATGACGACTTCCTAGGCGATCACCCATCAACTGAAGTGTTCTCATGTGATTTGCTGATTGTCGGCTATGCCCGGAGATTTGCGAACCGCTCATGGAACCCATACGATATATAATACTTTGAAATAGCTAAAATTGGAGAAAATCGAGATGCACCTTTGGCACATCTTCACATCGTGGGCTCCGCAGAGATCTTTCTTGATTGGGGTCAAAATGACGAATCGGACGAATGTGCACAAAGTTATGGCGATTCCCATGCGGCCTCCACACGAAATGCGTGGATCAGTTGCATGGGCCCCACAGCTCCTATTTTTCAGCCCGAGGCATCTCATCAATGATGAATTCGGAGTCGATCGTCGAGTTCTCCAACGTCAACGGTAAAATAAAATAAAAATAAAATGAAATAAACTAGGCGGCATCAACAGATGGTTCAACGCGATGACTTCCCAGGAGGTCACCCATCATAGTACAGCTCTCGCCTAAGAACGCTTAACTAAAGTGTTCTCGTGATCCGGTATGTTGCTGCCCCGCAGAAATTTTCCACAAAGCGTCGCTAACTAGTACGTCGCGATAAGTCTTTGAAATAGTCAAAATTGGAGATACGGGTCCCACTATATGCGCCTTTGGCACATATGCGCATCGTGCGCCTCGCAAAGATCTTCCTTGATTGGGGTCATAATGGCGAATCAGACGACCAAGCGTGAAGTTATGGCAATTTCTGTGGCATCCACACGAGACATGTGGATCAACCGCATGGGCTCCACAACTCATGTTTTTCAGTCAGAGGCATCCCATCAATGACATTTTTGGTGTCGATCCTCGAGTTCTCTAGCATCAACGATAAAATAAAGTAAAAATAAAAGGAAATTAAATAGGTGGCATGAAATGGTTCAACACACGACGACTCGGGTCACGATCATAAGATCGCTCGCCAAGCGCTTAATCAAGAGTTCGGATCCGGTGTCGCGGTTGCCGCCAGTGATTTGCCACAAATTGAGCTCATCCGAACTCGTCCGCGTACCAAGGCTTCAAATAGCCAACGGAGATACTGTCCAAAGATCGATGCTCAAGACATTTATATGCCGTATGCCTGTAGAAATCTTTTCAAATTAGGGTTATAATAGCAAATCGGATGAACGTGCCTGAAGTTAAGGTGATTTTCATGTGGCCTCCACACGATACGCGCAGATCAGCCTTGTGGGCCCCACAACTAGGGTTTTTCAGTCCGAGGCATCCCGTTGGAGATTTGCCACTTGGAGATTTGCTACAAATTATGCTAATATGGAACTCCCAAGGCCAGTAAGGCTTTGAAATATTAAATCGAGTGTTCGCCGATGCACCTTTGCTCATTTGTACATCGTATGCTCACCGGAGATCTTTCCAAATTGGGTTCATAATGGTGAATCGACCATCGCGGCACGGTTATGTCGATGGCTCCACACCAGGCGCGGATCGCCGAGTGGGCCCCACAATATTTTTCGCCGAGGCATCCCATCGACGACGCTTTTGAGTTGATCTCGAAGTTCTCCAATGGTAAAATAAAATAAAAATAAAAGTAAATAAAATGGGCGGATCAACAGATGGTTCAACACGATGACTTGTAGAGGTCACCCATCATAAGATCGCTTCACCCAAGCTCGCTTAATCAAGAGTTCTAATGTGATCGGTGTGGTGCGCTCACCGCAGATTTGTGACAAATTGTGCTAATGCAGAACCCTTACGTGTCGCGACAAGGCTTTAAAATAGCCAAAATTGGAGATACGGGTCCCGCCAGATGCGATTGCGGCTCATTTATTCGCCGCGCCGCAAAGATCTTTCCTGATTAATGGCAACCATCATGCGCAGTTATGGCGGTTTCGCGCCATCGCGATGATCGAATCGCCGCTGGGCCCCACGGCCAGGTTTTTTCAGTCCGAGGTGTCCCATCTACGACATTTTCAGAGTCGATCACCGAGTTCTCCAGCGTCAACGATAAAATAAAATAGAAATAAAAGGAAATAAAATGGGTGGCATCAATAGATGGTTCAACACGATGACTTTCCAGGAAGTCACCCATTATAAGATCGCTTCTCCCAAGCTCGCTTAATCAAGAGTTCCCATGGGATCCGGTCGGCCAGGAGATTTATCAGAATTGTGCTCATGCATAACCCATGTGTCAAGGCTTTGAAATAGCCAAAATTGAGATACGGGTCCGCTAGATGCGCCAGGCTCATCTACTAGTCGCGCCTGTGAGAACTTTTTGGATTGGGGTCATAATGGCGAATCAGATGATCGTGCACGAAGTTATGGCAATTTTTGTGCGACCTCCACATGAGATGAGCGGAGCAGCCACGTGGGCCCCATGGGTCGTGTTTTTCAGTCCAAGACATCCCATCGATGACATTTTCGGAGTCGATCTTCGAGTTCTCCAAGGATCAACGAAATGAAAAAATAAAAAGAAATAAAATGGGCGGCATCTATAGATGGTTCAACACTTTTCTTCCCTGGAGGTCACCAATCATAGTACTGCTCTCGCCCAAGCACGCTTAACTAAAGAGTTCTCATATGATCTGGTGTGCTGGTGCGATCGTGTTCGCTGGAGATTTACCGCAAATTGTGCCCATACGGAACCCGTTCGTGCCACCGTAAGAATTCGAAATAGCCAAAATTGGTGATACAGGTCCCGCCAGATCCTCCTGCGGCACATCTGCGCTTCGTGCGCCCCGCGAAGATCTTTCTGGATTGGGGTCATAATGGCGAATCGAACGATCGTGCATGAAATATGGCGATTTTCATGCGGCCTCCACACGAGATAAGAGGAGCAGCTAGGCTCATGTTTTTCAGTCTGAGGCATCCCATTGATGACATTTTCGGAGTCGATCTTCAAGTTCTCTAGCATCAATAGTAAAATAAAATAAAAATAAATAAAATGGGCGGCATCAACAAATGGTTCAACACTATGACCTCCTAGGAGGTCACCCATCATAGTACTGTTCTAGCCCAAGCATGCTTAACTAAAGAGTTCTAATGTGATCTTGTGTGCTGGTGCGGTCATGTCTGCTAGAAATTTGCTGCAAATTGTGCTAATTTGGAACCCGTCCGTGCCGCAGTAATAAGTCGAAATAACCAAAATTGGAGATACGAGTCTCGCCAGATCCACCATGCACATCAAGCGCCGCAGAGAACTTTTGATTGCGTCATAATGGTAATTGAACGATCGCGTCGGTTATGACGATTTTGTATGGGTTCCACACTAGATTAGAGTAGCTGGGCCGCATACCATGTTTTAAGTCCGAGGCATCCCATCGATGACATTTTGAGTCGACCTTCGAAGTTCTCCGTCACAAAGGTAAAATAAAAAATAAAAATAAATAAAATGGGTGGCATCAACAGATGGTTCAACACGATGACTTCCCAAGAGGTCACCCATCATAAGATTCGCTCGCCAAGCATACTTAATCAAGAGTTCTCATGATCTGTGCGCGGTCGTGCACAAGATTTTTTAAATTGCTCATGTGGAACCATATATGCCATAAGGCTTCAAAATAGCCAAATCGAGATACCGCCGCGCATAATGTTCGCACGCCACCAAGATCTTTCGATTGGGTCATAATGGCGACGGTTATGCAAAGTTATATTTAGATGGGATCGCGTGGGCCCCACTGTTTTTCACCGAGGCATCCCATCTACATTTTTGAGTCGATCATCGAAGTTCTCCTGTCAGATAAAATAAAATAAAAATAAAAGGAAATAAAATGGGCATCAAGATGGTTCAACACGATGACTTCCCATGAGGTCACCCATCATATCGCTTCGCCAAGCACGCTTAATCAAGAGTTCTGGGATCTGCGGCCGGTTCGCTAGAGATTTGAAAATTGTGCTCATGCGAACCCCCGTGCATAAGGCTTCAAATAACCAAATCGAGATACGGTCCGCCAGATGCGCTTTCATCGCCCCACGGAGATCTTTTCGATTGTCATAATGGTGAATCGACGATCGCGGCACAAGTTATGGTGATTGCTTTCCACACGATGCAGATGATGGGCCCCACCAGATTTTTTTTCAGGCATCCCATCGATGATGGAGTCGATCGAAGTTCTCGGCCAACGTAAAATAAAATAAAAATAAAAGGAAATAAAATGCATCAATAATGGTTCAACACAACTTCCCGAGGTCACCCATCATAAGATCGCTCGCCAAGCACGCTTAATAAGAGTTCTCATGTCTCGTGATCGCTATCAGAGGACAATTTCACAACCGACGAGATTTCAAATAGTTAAAATCGAGATATGCCCGCAAGCGCTTAACCGCGGCGCAAAGATCTTTCAAATAATAGAATGATCATGATTCGATATAGTATCGCTCTATGAGATCTTTCGACGATTCGGATCATAATGGTAAATAAATGAGGATGCATTTATGGATTTTCGTGGCACACGAGACGGATCGCCGCCCCACATGTTTTTTCAATTTGAGGCATCCCATCGATGTTTTTTGAGAAGATCGCAAGTTCTGTCAATTAAAAAAAATAAAATAAAAGGAAATAAAATGACAACAGATGGTTCAACACGACTTCTGAGGTCACCCATCATAAGATCGCTCCAAGCACGCTTAATCAAGAGTTCTCACGGGATCCGGTGGCCGCTCCCCTTGAGATTGTGCTCATGCGAACCCATCGCCGTGGCTTTCAATAAATCGAGATACGTCCCAGATGCGCCATCATCTCACATCGCGGCGCCCGCCGGAGATCTTTCCGATTGGGTCATAATAAGAATCGCGCGGGTTATGGCGATTTCGTAGCCTACAGATGCGCAGACGCCGCAAGGGCCCCACCGCGTTTTTCACCCAGGCATCCCATCGACGACTTTTGGAGTCGATCTCCGTTCTCCGGTCAATGGTAAAATAAAATAAAAAATAAAAGAAATAAAATGGCATCAACATGGTTCAACATAGAGGTCACCCATCATAAGATCGCCCAAGCACGCTTAATCAAGTTTCATGGATCCGTGTGATAGTGCGTGCGCCGCCGGATTTGCCAAATTGCTCATGCCGCCCGCTGCGCAAGGATTCTAAAATCGAGATACATCCCGCGATGACGCTACATCTACGCTCCTGGAGATCTTTCGATTGGGGTCATAATGGTTAATCGACGATCTCGTTATGGATTTTTGCGCTCCCGCGACAGACCACGGCCATGCCCAATGTTTTTCACCGAGGCATCCCATCAATGACGAGTTGATCGTCGAAGTTCTCGCAACCAGAAAATAAAATAAAAATAAAAGGAAATAAAATGTGCATCAAGATGGTTCAACACGATGACTTCCCAGAGGTCACCCATCATAGATCGCTCGCCAAGCACGCTTAATCAAGAGTTCATGCCGGGCAGTGTGCCGTACCGCTCTAGATTTCTCGCAAATTGCTCATGAACCCCCTGCGCTAAGGCTTCAAAAATCGGGATGTAGCCAACCGCATGCACTCATCTGCGCCGGAGATTTTTTTCGATTGGGGTCATAATGGCAATGAATGATCGCGCGCGGTTATGGAGATTTGGCCGACGACACGACGCCTGGCCCACTGTGTTTTTTCGTCGAGGCATCCCATCGATGACATTTTGAGTCGACGCCGAAGTTCTCGTCAATGATAAAATAAAAATAAAAAAATAAAATGGCATCAATGATGGTTCAACACATGACTTCCGGATCACCCATCATAAGATTTCTCGCCCAAGCACTTAATCAAGAGTTCAGATGGTGTGTGCTGCCGCTCACCGGAGATTTGCCAAATTGTGCTCATGCGCGAACCCGTGCGTCGCTAAGGCTTCAAATAGCCAAATCGAGATACGTCCGCCAGATGCTTTGGCACATCTCGCGCGGCCGCTCCCGCAGATTTTTTCTGAAATCATAATGGGGAATCGGCGAACGTGGCACGGTATTATAATTTCGCGCGGCCTCCGCACAGATGTGGAATTCCGCGGCCATGGTTTTTTAGTCCGAGGCATCCCATCAATGATATTTTCGAGTCGACCGAAGTTCTCCGATCAATGGTAAAATAAAATAAAAATAAAATAAATAAAATCATGATGGTTCAACACGATGACTTCTGAGGTCACCCATCATAAGATCGCTTCATCCAAGCACGCTTAATCAAAGAGTTCTCATGGGATCGGTGTGCGCTCACGCTGAGATTTTAAATTGTGCTCATAAACCCGTCTGCCGCGTGCTTCAAATAGCCAAATCGAGATACATGTCCCGCCATATGCGCACATCATCTTGATCGCTGCCCCTGAGATCTTTCGATTCATAATGGCTAATTGACGATCGTGGAAGTTATGGCGATTTATGTGCGCCTAGATAGACGTAGATCATCAAAGGGCCCCACTGTTTTTTCACCAGGCATCCCATCGATGACTTTTTTCAAGTCGATCGCCGAAGTTCTCAATAAAAAATAAAATAAAATAAAAGGAAATAAAATGGGAGCATCAACATGGTTCAACACGACTTCCCAAGAGGTCACCCATCATATCGCTTCTCCCCAAGCACGCTTAATCAAGAGTTCTCATGGATATGTTGCGCGGTCGCCCACGAGATTTGTCACAAATTAGCTCATAAACCCGCCATACCAAGTTAAGGCTTCAAATAGCAAATCGAGATACGTCCCTCGCATGGCTCATCCATCGTCGGCCGCTCGAGATCTTTCATTGGCGAATGAATCGGCGAAGGATAGATTTCGCCTCACATGAGATGCGCGGATCGCCTGGGCCCTGTGGTTTTTTCGCCCGAGGCATCCCATCGATGACATTTTCAAGTCGACCGAAGTTCAAATCAATGGTAAAATAAAATAAAAATAAAAGGAAACAAAATGCATCAATAGATGGTTCAACACGATGACTTCCCAAGAGGTCACCCATCATAAGATCGCTCTTTAAGCACTTTAATCAAGAGTTCTCATGTGATCTTGTGTGTTGGTGCGTCGCCGGAGAGACCGCAAATTGTGCTCATGCGAACCCATCGCCGTAAGTCTTCAAATAGGAAATAGAGATACGGTCTCCAGATGCTCAGACATCTCGGCGTACCCGAGATCTTTCCTGATTGGCAATGGTGAATAATCGGAGTTATGGCGATTACGCGGCCACCAGATGCGGGATCACCGTGGGCCCCACCGCTCATTTTTCACCGAGGCATCCCATCAACGACATTGAGTCGACGCCGAAGTTCTCCGCCAAATAAAATAAAAAATAAAAGAAATAAAATGGGTATCAATATGGTTCAACATGACGACTGTGAGGTCACCCATCATAAGATCGCTCGCCCAAGCACTTAATCAAGAGTTCATGTGACCGGTGCGGTGCGCCCACTGAGATTTGCCACAAATTATGCTCATGAACGCCTGCGTTAAGGCTTCAAATAAAAAACCGGAGATACGTCCCGCTGCGCTCATCATCTCGATGCGTATGCCTGGAGATCTTTCCAGATTGGGTCATAAAATGAATCGCGTAAAGTTATGGAGATTTATGTGTGGCCTCCACAGATGCGGATCAACTATGTGGGCCCCTGCATGTTTTTCAATCCAGGCATCCCATCTACATTCGAGATTCGAAGTTCTCACGCCAAATAAATAAAATAAAAATAAAAGGAAATAAAATGGGCGGCATCAATAGATGGTTCAACACGATGACTTCCCAGAGGTCACCCATCATAAGACGCTGCCAAGCGCTTAACTCAAGAGTTCTCGGATCTGTGTGTGCGCGGCCGCTCTCTGAGATTTGTCCAATGCTCATGAACCCATACGCGTCGCGATAAGGCAAATAGAAATCGAGATATCCCGCTATGTGCTCATCTACGCCATGAGCCCCTAAGATCTTTCCGATTGGGGTCATAATGGCTAATCGACGATCGGTTATATTATTTTGGCTTTCAGACGATGATCGCCGCCAGGGCCCACGGTCATTTTCACCGGCATCCCATTAATATTTTCGAGTCGATTTCTTCTCCAAAGGCATCAAAAAATAAAAAAAAAATAAAAGGAAATAAAATGGGGCATCAATATGGTTCAACACGACGACTTCAAGAGGTCACCCATCATAAGATCGCTTCGCCCAAGCACGCTTAATCAAGAGTTCTCATGATCTGGTTGGCCACGTTGAGATTCGCAAATTATGCTCATGCGAACCCGCGTAAAGTTTTGAAATAGCCAAAATCGAGATATGTGTCCCGCCGATACGCACATCTACCGCCCGCACCCGCGGAGATCTTTCCAGATTGGGGTTATAATGGAGAATTAGATGATCGTGCATGAAGTTATGACGATTTTTGTGAGGCCTCCACATAAGATGCGGGATCACCGCCCCTGACTCATGTTTTTTCCGAGGCATCCCATCGATGAATCGATCGAAGTTCTCACGCCAAGAAAAAATAAAATAAAAATAAATGGAAATAAAATGGGCGGCATCAAGAGATGGTTCAACACAATGACTTCCCAGAAGGTCACCCATCATAGTACTGCTCTCACCCAAGCACGCTTAATTGAAGAGTTCTCATGTGACCTGGTGTGCTGTTGCAGTCACGCCCGCTAGAGATTTACCGCAAATTGTACACATGCGGAAACCGTATGTACCGCCATAAGGCTTCGAAATAGCCTAAATCAAAGATACGGGTCCACAGATGCGCGCTTTCAACGCATCGCTGCCCCGAGATCTTTCGATTGGGGTCATAAGAATCGACGATCGCGTTATGATTTTCGTATCACGAGATGCATGGATCACCGCTGCCCCACAATGTTTTTTCAGAATCCCATCGATGATTTGAGTCGATCATCGAAGTTCTCTGTCAACGGTAAAATAAAATAAAAAAGGAAATAAAATGGGCGCATCAATGATGGTTCAACACGATGACTTCTGAGGTCACCCATCATAGATTGCTTCTCGCCAAGCATGCTTAATCAAGAGTTCTCATGGATCTAGCAAGCGCCGCTTGAGATTTTCGCAAATGCTCATTGGAACCCGTCCGCAAGGCTTCAACTAGCAAATCGATAATCCCCAGAGCGCGCATGTGTCATCTGCACGCGGCCGAGATCTTTCCGGATTCGATTTGACGATCGTGAGTAAAGTTATGATTTTCTGCGGCCTCACACGATGCGCGGGATCGCTGTGGGCCCCACAACTCATGTTTTTAGTCCCAGGCATCCCATCGATGATATTTTTGAGTCGACGTGAAGTTCTCCACAATAAAATAAAATAAAAATAAAAGGAAATAAAATGCGTGCATCAACAGATGGTTCAACGATGACTTCCTGTGAGGTCACCCATCATAAGATCGCTTCGCCAAGCACTTAATCAAGAGTTCTCATGGATTTGTGATTGCGCACGCAGAGATTTGCCATAAACATGCGAACCCGCGCCGCGTAAGGATTCAAATAGCCAAAAATTGAGATATAGGTCCATCGATGCCCATAACATTTGTGCGCCCGCGAGATCTTTCGATTGGGTCATAATGGTGAATCGACGATCGATGCCGGTTATGATTTTGCCTATAAGAGTCACGGATCGCTGCGCCCCACTGTGGTTTTTCACCGAGGCATCCCATCGATGACATTTGAGTCGATCGAAGTTCTGGCCAACAAAATAAAATAAAAATAAAATGAAATAAAATGGGCAATCAACGATGATATTCAACACGAAGACTTCCCGAGGTCACCCATCATAAGACTCAAGCACGCTTAATCTTTCTCATGATTATGTGTTTGCTACTCAAAATCTGATGCGGAACCCGTACGCGCCAGTAAGGCTTCAAATAGCCAAATCGAGATATGGTCTCTAAATGCTTCATCACGCTGCGTCGAGATATTCGCGGGGTCATATAATGGACAATCGTGGCGGAAGTTATGGCGATTCGGCCTCCACACGAGACACGCGATCGTGGGCCCACCATGTTTTCAACTGAGGCATCCCATCGAATTTTTGAGTCGATCGCGAAGTTCTGCGCAACGGTAAAAATAAAATATAAATAAAGGAAATAAAATGGCATCAATAGATGGTTCAAAATGATGACTTCCAGAGGTCACCCATCACATCGCTCTAAGCCGCAAGCAAGAGTTCTCATGATCCGCGGCCGGTGCACCGCCGCCGGAGATTTGCCGCAAATTATGCTCATGCAACCTGCAAGGCTTCAAATAGCCAAAATTAGAGATATGGTCCCACCGTGCATCGCGGCATATGCGTCGCGCCCACGGAGATCTTCCGATTGGGGTCAATGATGAATCGACGATCGTACGGTTGGCAATTTAGTGCGCCTCCACACGCCGATTAGCCGCTGGCCCCCATGTTTAGTCCGAGGCATCCCATCAATGACATTTTGAGTCGATCGAAGTTCTCCGATCAACGAAAATAAAATAAAATAAAAGAAATAAAATGGGCATCAATGATGGTTCAACACGATGACTTCAGAGGTCACCCATCATAAGATTCTCCCCAAGCACGCTTAATCAAGAGTTCTCATGGATCTGTGTGTGGTGCCACCCATTGAGATTTGTGAAATTCACCATAAACCCGCTGCGTAAGGCTTCAACTAAATTGAATCGGATACGGTCCCGCGATGCGCTCGGGATCATCGCGCCCGGAGATCTTTCTATAATGGCGAATCGACGATCGTGGAAGTTTTATGAATGCCCTCCACGAGATGCGCGATCGAGGGCCCCACGACTCATGTTTTCGCCCAGGCATCCCATCGATGACATTTTGAGTCGCCGAAGTTCTCGACAATAAAATAAAATAAAATAAAAGGAAATAAAAGGCGGCATCAGATGGTTCAACACGATGATTTCCAGGTCACCATCAAGATCGCTCGCCAAGCACGCTTAATCAAGAGTTCTCATGGGATCTAGTGTGCGGTGCGTCACCATTGAGATTTTCAAATTTTGCTCATGGAACCCGTCGTCAGGTAAGGCTTTCAAATAGCCAAAATCGATAGTTCCCATCGATGCATCGCTCATTCATGCGATCGTATGCCGGAGATCTTTCCGGATTGGGGTCATAATGGTGAATCGAACAATCGTGCGTGAAGTTATGATAATTTTCGTGCGGCCTACACATGAGACGCGCAGATCAGTCTAGTGGGCCCAATGGCTCATGTTTTTCAATCCGAGATATCCCATCGATGAAATTTTTGAAGTCGATCTTCGAGTTCTCCGTCATCAACGATAAAATAAAATAAAAATAAAAGGAAATAAAATGCGATCAACATGTTCAACAATGACTTCCGAGGTCACCCATCATAAGATCGCTCTCAAGCACGCTTAATCAAGAGTTCTCATGGGATTTGGTGGTGCGGCACGCCGAGATTTTCCACAGTGCTCATTGGAACCCGTCGTGCTGCAAAAATAGTGTAAATCCCGCCTAGATGCGCTTTACTATCGGCATCGGCGCCCCGCAGATCTTTCGATTTGGGGTCAATGGAATGGACGATCGCGCCGGTTATGGTTTTCACACGAGATGAGCGCGCTGGGCCCCACGGTCATGTTTTAGTCCGAGGCATCCCATCAATGACATTTTGAGTCGATCACCGCTCTCCGATCAATAGTAAAATAAAATAAAAATAAAAGGAAATAAAATGGGCATCAACAGATTTCAACACGATGACTTCCAGAGGTCACCCATCATAAGATCTCTCGCCAAGCACGCTTAATCAAGAGTTCTCATGGGTCTGGTGCGCTGGAGATTTTTCACAATTGCTTCAAAAACCTATCCTCACGTGGCTCAAATAGCCAAATAAGAGATACCTGAGCGCTTTGCACATGCATCGCACCTCCGAGATCTTTCGATTGGGGTCATAATGGCAATCGGACGATCGTGCAAGTTATGGAGATTTCTGGCCGCACGATCGCGACCGCCAGCATGGCCCACGCTCATTTTTCGCATCCCATCGATGACATTTTGGAGTCAATCGAAGTTCTCGATCAACGGTAAAATAAAAAAAAAAATAAAATAAAGATCAACAGATGGTTCAACACGACTTCCCAAGGTCACCCATCATAAGATCACGCTCACGCTTAATCAAGAGTTCTCATGGACGGATGCGTGGTCATGCCATAGATTTGCCGCATAATTCATCCCGTCCTCCGTAAGGCTTCAAATACAAATTGGAGATATGGTCCCGCCAGATGCGCTCACATCAATGGCTCCGCCAAGATCTTCCTGGATTTGGGTCATAAAGGTGAATCATACGATCGTGCATGAGGTTATGGCGATTTTCGGCCTCCAGACGAGATGCGGATCCGGCCCGTGTTTTTCCGAGGCATCCCATCGACAATGTTTTCGAGTCGATCGAAGTTCTAAAGATCAATGATAAAATAAATAAAAATAAAAAAAAATAAATGGCATCAACAGATGGTTCAACATGACTTCCCAGAGGTCACCCATCATAGATCGCTTCTCGCCACGCTTAACCAAGAGTTCTGGGATGTTGTCTGGCGCGCTCGCCGGAGATTTGCCGCAAATTATGCTCATGCAAAACTCGCAAGGCAAAGGCATCAAAATAAATCGAGATACTCGCTGCATGCCATCATCGTGCACCCATGGAGATCTTTCCGATTGGGGTAATAATGGCGAATCGACGATCGAGAGTTATGGTGATTTCGCAGCGCATAGATGTCGAACCACCTCGTGGGGCCCACTCATGTTTTTCGCGCATCCCATCAATGACGCTTTCAGAATCCATCACCGTGTTCTCCGGCATCAACGGTAAAATAAAATAAAAATAAATGAAAATAAAATGGGCGACATCAATAGATGGTTGAACACGATGACTTCCCAAGATGTCACCCATCAAGTATCGCTTCGTAAGCACGCTTAACTAAAAGAGTTCCGTGATATGTGTCCGGTGGCGCCACGGAGATTTTTGCAAATTGTGTTCTGCGAACCCCGCCGTGGTGCTCTAGTCAAAATCGAGATCGACCTCGGGATCTCATCTGCGGCCGGCGCACGCAAGATTTTCCGATTGTCATAAGAATCGATGATCGCGGCGAAGTTATGGTGATTTCGTGGCCTCCACACGACGGCGATCAATCGTGGGCCCCACAACTGTATTTCGAGGCATCCCATCGACGACATTTTCGAGTCGACCGAAGTTCTCCAACATCAAGGGTAAAATAAAATAAAAATAAAAGAAATAAAATGGGCAAACAATGATGGTTCAACATGATGACTTCCCGAGGTCACCCATCATAAGATCGCTTCGCCAAGCACGCTTAATCAAGAGTTCTAATGGGATCTGAGGCCGGGTGTGCGCTGCCAGATTTTCACAAATTGTGCTCATCGGAACCCCGCGTAAGACTTCAATAGCTAAAATCGAGATGTGTCCCTGCGCTTCTGCGCTTCGCGTATGCGCCACGGAGATCATTCCACATTGGGGTCATAATGGCTAATCAGACGATCGAGCTCAAAGTTATGGCAATTTTTGTGCGGCCTCTGCACGAGATGCGCGGATCAGCCACGTGGGCCCCATGACTAGTGTTTTTCAGTCCGAGGCATCCCATCTACCACATTTTCGGAGTCGATCACCAAGTTCTCCAGTGTCAACAGTAAAATAAAATAAAAATAAAACAAAATAAAATGGGCGGCATCAACAGATGGTTCAACACGATGACTTTCCATGAGGTCACCCATCATAGTAATGCTTTTGCCCAAGCAAGCTTAACTGAAGAGTTCTCATGAGATCCGGTGCGCGGTCGCTGATTTTCAGAATCATGTGAACCCAACCCGTGCGCCGCAAGTAAGGCTTCAAATAGAAATCGAGATACGAGTCCCGCTAGATGTGCTCACACATCATGCATCGTATGCCCGCGAGATCTTTCGATTGGGGTCATAATGGCGAATCGACATCGCGAAAGTTATGTGGATTTCGGCACGCCGAGACATGCGATCAACCACGTGGGCCCCACAACTCATGTTTTTCAAGGCACATCCATCGATGACATTTTGAGTCGATCTCCGAAGCCGCCGGTGCAACAAAATAAAAAAACAAAAGAAATAAAATGGCGGCATCAACAGATGATGGTTCAACACGATGACTTCCAAGAGGTCACCCATCATAGATTCTCCAAGCATGCTTAATCAAGAGTTCTCATGGGATATGGTGTGTAGATGTGGTCACGCCCGCTGGAGATTTGTCACAAATTATGCTCATGAAAAACCCTTCCGTGCAGCAGTAAGGCATCGATATAGCCAAAATCAGAGATAGGGGTCCTCCCGATGCTCATGATTCGCGCCTCACCGAGATCTTTTGGATTGTGGTCATAATGGTGAATCTGACGACCGTGAGCGAAGTTATGGTGATTTGTGGCCCACGACGACTGTGATTAGCCTCACGTGATGACTGTGTTTTTCAGGTATCCCATCAACGACGCTAATCGACGCCGAAGTTCTCCACAACGATAAAATAAAATAAAAATAAAAGGAAATAAAAAGGGCAGCATCAATAGATAGTTGAACATAATGACTTCTCAAGAGGTCAGCCATCATAATATCGCTTCTCGCCCCAAGCACGCTTAATAGTTCTCATGGATTTGGTTCGCCGGCGATGCTTGCCGAGATTTATGCAAATTGTGCTCTTGCGAACCCGTCGCGAAGGCTTCAAATAGCTAAATCAAAGATATGGGTCCATCCATAGCCACGCGCCGTCGCTCATGGAGATCTTCCTAATGGGGTCATAATGGCAAAACGATCGTAAGCGAAGTTATGGAGATTTCGCCTCCACAAGAGACGCCGCTGGCCCAACGACTCATATTTTCAGAGCATCCCATCTACGATGTTTTTCAGTTGATCACGTTCCGCCAATGATAAAATAAAATAATAATAAAAGGAATTAAAATGCCATAAAGATGGTTCAACACGATGACTTCTGTGAGGTCACCCATCATATCGCTTCGCCAAGCACGCTTAATCAAGAGTTCTCAGGGATCTATGTGTTGGGCCGCGCTACCGCTAGAGATTTGCCGTAAAGTATGCTCATGCGAACCCGTCTGCGCGCAAGGCTTCAATCAATACCGAGATACGGTCCCACCGATGCGCCACGCACTGGAGATCTTTCGATTGTCATAATGGTAAATTAACGATCGAGCGTGAAGTTATGCAATTTTCATGTGACCTTTGTACAGATGCAGACGCTGGGTCCCCATGGTTGTTTTTTCAACCGAGGCATCCCATCTACAACATTTTGAGTCAATCGAAGTTCTTCTCATCAACGATAAAATAAAATAAAAGAAAAGGAAATAAAATGTGCGCATCACATGGTTTAACACGATGACATCTGGGAGGTCACCCATCATATCGCTTCTCGCCAAGCACGCTTAATCAAGAGTTCTGGATCTAGTATGCCGTGTGGCGCCCTCCGGAGATTTGCAGAAATTCATCCGGAACCCATCCGCGGCTTCAAAATAGCAGAAATCAGAGATACGGGTTCCGCCAGATGCACCTGTGGCACATCTGCGCATCGCGCGCCGGAGATCTTTCTTGATTGGGTTCATAATGGAGAATCGGACAATCGTGCGCGATGTAATGGAAATTTCCATGCAACCTTCGCACGAGACATGAGAGCGTGCCCACGTTCGTTTTTCAGGCATCCCATCAACAACGTTTGAGTCGATCGAGTTCTCCATCGCCAACGGTAAAATAAAATAAAAGGAAATAAAATGGCATCAACATGGTTCAACACGACGACTTCCAAGAGGTCACCCATCATAATACTGCCCTCGCCCAAGCACGCTTAATCAAGAGTTCTCATGTTATTTCGGTGCGGTGGCGCTCCGGAGATTTACGCAAATTGTGTTGAACCCGTCCCGCCAGAAGGCTTCAAATAGCCAAAATCGAGATAGGTCCCACTAGCGATCGGCACGTATGCGCCGCGGAGATCTTTCCGATTGGGGTCATAATGGCAAATCGGATGATTGTGTGAAGTTATGGCGATTTCCATGCCGACACACGCGGATCGGCGGCAATGGCTCATGTTTTTCACCGAGGCATCCCATCGATGAAGTTTTCGTGAGTCGACCGAAGTTCTCCGGTTTAATCAGAAATAAAATAAAAATAAAAGGAAATAAAATGGCCGGCATTAACAAATGGTTCAACACGACAACCCAAAGGTCACCCATCATAGATCGCTCCTCCCAAGCTTAATCAAGAGTTCTCATCCGGTGTGTCGTTGTGGTCACCACGGATATTTGCGCAAATTGTCCTCATGCGGACCGACGCCGCATGCAAGGCTGACATATCCCATATCATGAGACGCCCGCTCGCCTTTACGATCGGGAAGTTATCGCAGAAATCTTTCTAGATTTGGGTCATAATGGCGAATCTGACGATCGTGCGTGAAGTTATGGCAATTTTCGTGTGACCTCCACACGAGATGCGTAGATCAGCCGCGTGGGCCCCACGGATCGTATTTTTTTATTCGAGGCATCCCATCGACGATGGTTTTTGAGTCAATCAGTTCTATCGCAATAAAATAAAATAAGAAATAAAATAAAATAGCATCAACAGATGGTTCAACACAATGACTTCCCGTGAGGTCACCCATCATAAGATCGCTCGCCAAGCACTTAATCAAGAGTTCTCATGTGATTGGGTGTGTTGGGTCGCTGCTAGATATCAAATTATGCTCGTGGAACCCGACGCTCAGTAAGGCTTCGACATAGCCAAAATCAGAGATACGGTGTCGCAGATGTTTTGGCACATCGATCGGCGCCTCGTGAGATCTTTCGGATTGAATGGCGAATCGAGCGATCATGTGCAAAATTATGGTGATTTCTGTGCGGCCTCCACACGAGACGCGCGGATCAGCCGTGTGGGCCCCACGACTCGTGTTTTTTTGTCCGAGGCATCCCATCGATGAGAGTTTTTGACTCGATCGGCGAGTTCTAGCATCAATGGTAAAATAAAATAAAATAAAAGAAAATAAAATGGGCAGCATCAATTGATAGTTTAACGCGATGACTTCCTAGGAGGTCATCTATCATAGTACTACTTTCGCCCAAGCCCGCTTAACTGAAGAGTTCTCATGTGATCAGGCGACGCTTCACCGGAGATTTGCCGAAATTATGCTCATCTGCGTGTATGGGAAGTCTTTGAAATAGCGAAATTGAGAGATTCGTCCAAAATTTGTAATTCTGCGGCCTCGGGATCTTCCAATTGGGGTCATAATGGCGAATCGACGATCGTGCGGTTATGGTAATTTCGCTCCACATAAGACATGCGATCGACTACAACTGATTTTCTAGTCCGAGGCATCCCATCGACATTTGAGTCGATCGAAGTTCTCCGTAAATGTAAATTAAAATAAAAATAAAAGGGAATAAAATGGGCGGCATCTCATCTGCACGGAGATCTTTCTGGATTGGGGTCATAATGGCGAGTCAGAGCATCGTGCGTGAAGTTATGGCAATTTCCATGCGGCCTCCACGCGATACGTGCGGATCAGTCGAGTGGGCCCCATGGATCGTGTTTTTCAGTCCGAGGCATCCCATCAATGACGTTTTCGGATTTGATTGCCGAGTTCTTCGACGTCAACCGTAAAATAAAATTAAAATAAAAAGAAATAAAATGGGCGGCATCAACAGATGGTTCAACACGACGACTTCCCAAGAGGTCATTCATCATAGTACTGTTCTCGCCAAAGCACGCTTAACTGAAGAGTTCTCATGGGATCTGGTGTGCTGGTGCGGTCATGCCCGCTGGAGATTTGCCACAAATTATGCTAACGCGGAACCCTTCTGAGTCGCAGCAAGGCTTCAAAATAGCCAAAATCGGAGATATGAGTCACATCAGATGCACCTGTGGCTCATCTGCGCATCATGCGCCCCGCAGAGATCTTTTCGGATTGCGATCATAATGGCGAATCGGATGATTGTGCATGAAGTTATGGTGATTTCCGTGCGGCCTCCACATGAGACACGCGGATCAGCTGCATGGGCCCCATGACTCATATTTTTCATTCCGAGGCATCCCATCGATGACGTCAATCGATCGCCGAAGTTCTCCTCAACGAAAATAAAATAAAAATAAAAGAAGATAAAATGGGCGGCATCAACAGATGGTTCAACACGACAACTTCCCATAGGTCACCCATCATAGTACTGTTCTCGCCCAAGCACGCTTAATTGAAGAGTTCTCATGGGATCTGGTGTGCTGGTGCCGCCCCGGAGATTTGCCACAAATTGTGCTCATGCGGAACCGCGGCGCGTAAGGCTTCAGCCAAAAATTGGAGACACAGTCCCGCCAGATATGCTCGCGGCTCATCATGCGCCCCGCGAAGATCTTTCCAGATTGGGGTCATAATGGCAAATTGGCCGATCATGCGCAAAGTTATGGCGATTTCCATGCGGCCTCCACACGAGACTTGTGGATCATCTGCATGGGCCCTATGGCACATATTTTTCAGTCCGAGCTATCCCATCGATGATGTTTTCGAAATCAATCGTCGAGTTCTCCGGTATCAACGGTAAAATAAAATAAAAAATAAAAAGAAATAAAATATGTGGCATCAACAAATGGTTCAACACGACGACTTCCCAAGAGGTCAGCCATCATAGTACTGTTCTCACTCAAGCACACTTAAACTGCAGAGTTCTCATAAAATCTGGTGTGCTGGTGCAGTCGCCCCACTGGAGATTTGCTACAAATTATGCTCATGTGGAACCCGTCCATGCCGAGGTAAGGCTTCAAATAAATCGGAGATACGTCCGGCATTTATGCTGGCCGTCGGCGCCGGAGATCTTTCCGGATTGGGGTCATCTTGGCGAATCGGACAGTCGTGCACGAAGTTATGGCGATGTACGTGCGGCCTCCGCAAGAGACGTGTAGATCTATTGAATTGGACCAATGGCTCGTGTTTTTCAGTCTGAGGCATCCCATCGACGACATTTTCGGAGTAGATCGCCGAGTTCCCCGGGGTCAATCGACGACATTTTCGGAGTAGATCGCCGAGTTCCCCAGGGTCAACGGTAAAATAAAATAA
Organism: Cymbidium sinense; assembly: GCA_021442155.1. NCBI lineage: Eukaryota > Viridiplantae > Streptophyta > Magnoliopsida > Asparagales > Orchidaceae > Cymbidium > Cymbidium sinense. The sequence continues at coordinate 47,518 of JAKCPB010000876.1, read as the reverse complement.
AAATAAAAGGAAATAAAATGGGCAACATCAACAGATGATTCAACAGGACGACTTACCAAGAGGTCACCCATCATAGTACTGTTCTCGCCGAAGCACACTTAACCGAAGAGTTCTCATGGGTTTAGTTTTTATTAGTTTATTAAGTATTAGTTTTATTAGTTTAATTTATTAGTTTGATTAGTTTTTAGTTTTATTATTAGTTATTTTTATTATTATTAGTTATTATTAGTTTATTTTATTCATTTTTATTATTAGTTATTTATCAATTTTTATTAGTTATTAGTTAGTTATTAGTTTTATTAGTTATTAGTTTTTAGGTTTAGTTTATTAGTTATTTATTTTAGGTTATTAATTTATTAGTTTATGTTTATAGTTTTTATTATTTTATTATTATTATTAGTTAAGATATATTAGTTTATTATTAGAGTTAGCTTTAGCCTTAGTTGCCTTTTAGGTTATTATTAGTTTTATTATTTTATTAGTCTTCTAGTGCCTTAGTTTTAGTTTTAATTTATTAGTTTATTATTATTATTTCTTAGCATTATTATTAGGTTACATTATTATTACTTATTATTATTATTATTATTATTATTATTATTATTATTATTATTATTATTTATTATTAGTTTTATTTATTAGTTAGTTTTATGAGTTTATTAACCATTAAATTAGTTTTTTATTTAGCTATTATTAGTTAGATTCTTTTAGTTAATATTAGTTAGTTAGTTAGTTAGTTTACTAGTTTATTTTAGTTTATTATTATTTTTAGTTTATTAGTTATTAGTCTTTATACTCATCAGCATTATTATTTATTTATTAGTTTTTTAGTTTAGTTATTATTTAGTTAACAGTAGCAATTAGTTATGCCATTATTATTAGTTTATTAGTTTATTTTATTATTTATTTTACTAGTTTAATTATTTTGCCCATTGTTACTAGCTCTTTAATTTTATTTATTTTCTTTGTTTTATAGTTGGGCTTTTTAGTTTTAGTTATTTTAGTTTTAGTTAGTTTTATTTTAGTTAGTTTTAGTTATTGGCTAGTTTTAGTTAGTCTATTATTAGTTATTATTATTTAGTTTATTAGTTAGTTAGTTTAGTTTATTTTTATTATTATTAGTTTATTATTTAGTTATTAGTTTATTAGTTTTATTAGTTTTTAGTTTATTAGTTTAGGTTATTAATAGTTAGTTTTAATAGTTCATTATAAGTTATTATTTAGCTTTTATTAGTTTTCATTATTATATCTAATTATTATTATTAGTTATTAGTTTAGTTAAGTTTATTAGTTATTAATTTAGTTATTAGTTTTTTAGGTTTATTATTAATTTATTATTAGTTTTTTAGTTATTAGTTATTAGTTTTATTAGTTATTAGTTATTAGTTTATTTAGTTTATTATTATTACTAGTTAGTTATTTATTATTAGTTTAATTTTATTAGTTATTTAGTTATTAGGTTTAGTTAATTATTATTCATTGTAGTTATTAGTTTATTAGTTAATTAGTTTAGTTTAGTTAATTAGTTTATTTTATTTTTATTAGTTATTAGTTATTAATTTAGTTATTAGTTTAAGTTATTATTAGGTTTAGGTTTAGGTTTAGTTATTAGTTAGTTATTAGTTTTATTAGTTTATTATTATTAGTTTAATTATTATTAGTTAGTTATTAGTTTAGTTATTTATTTAGTTATTATTATTATTAGTTATTAGTTAGTTAGTTTTAGTTTTAGTTAGTTTTTATTGGCAAATAGTTTAGTTAGTTTTATTAGTTATTTAGTTTATATTATTATTATTATTTATTTTAACTTTTATTATTAGTTATTAGTTTATTTAGTTATTAGTTAGTTAGTTTTTATTAGTTTAGTTATTTATTATTAGCAATTATTTATTAGTTGTTATTGGTTAGTTTATTAGTTTAGTTAGTTTATTTAGTTTTTATTACTTTATTAGTTTATTAGTTTAGTTTTATTACTTAGTTAGTTTATTATTATTTAATTTTAGTTTTATTATTTTTTAGTTTTTATTAGGTTTAGCTTAGTTATTTAGTTATTATGAGTTAGTTATTAATATTATTAGGTTAATATTTTTTGTTTTATTAGTTATTAGTTTCATTATTAGATATTTAGTTATTAGTTTATTAGTTTTTATTTAGTTTTAGGTATTTAGATTTTTATGAATTAGTTATATAGTTTTTAGTTATTAGTTATTATTAGTTTAGTTATTTAGGCTATTAGTTTAGTTAGTTATTAGTAATTAGTTTTATTAGTTATTAAATTTTAGTTTAGGTTATTAGTTTATTAGTTTAGTTATTAGTTTTAGTTATTAGTTATTAGTTATTACTTTATTATTATTAGTTTAGATTAGTTTTATTAGTTTATTATTATTAGTTATTATTAAATAGTTGGTAAGTTGTTAGTTATAGTTGTTAGTTTAGGTTTAGTTAGTTATTATTTAGCTATTAGTTAGTTATTATTAGTTAGTTTATTATTTATTTTTATTAGTTAGTTATTAGTTAGTTTTATTATTATTATTAGTTTTAGTTAATAGTTATTATTAGTTAACTAGTTTATTAGTTTAGGTAGTTAGTTATTAATTATTAGTTTAGTTTTTTTATTAGCTAGTTTATTATTATTATTAGTTATGTTTATTTATTATTATTATTTTTTAGTTAGTTTTTATTAGTTATTATTTATTATTAGTTTTTTAGTTAGTTTTTATTAATTATTAGTTATTATTAGTTATTTATTTATTTATTATTAGTTTTATTAGTTAATTATTAGTTATTACTTTATTATTTATTATTAGTTATTAGTTTAGTTAGTTATTAGGTTAATTATTATTAGTTAATTATTAGTTATTAGTTAGTTTTATTAGCTAGCCTTTTAGTTTATTTTTAGTTCTTAGTTTTTATTACTTAGTTAGTTATTAATATAGTTATTTATTTTTTAGTTTATTTATAAGTTTATTAATTTTAGTTATTAGTTATTAATTTAGTTTTATTATTTTAGTTATTAGTTATTTATTTTATTATTAGTTAGTTTTTTTAGTTTTTATTGGATTACATTACATTAGTTATTTTGGTTATTAGTTATTATTAGTTAGTTGGTTAGTTAGTTTATTAGTTATTATTATTTTAGTAATTAGTTATTTATTTATTATTAGTTATTATTTATAGTTTAGTTATTTATTTAGTTTATTAGTTTATTAAATTAATTATTAGGTTTATTATTTACTTATTTTATTATTATTAGTTATTATTAGTTTATTAGTTTTTAAATTAGTTTTATTAGTTATTAGTTATTAATTATTATTATTAGTTAGTTATTTAGTTTAGTTTATTAGTTATTATACTTATTAGTTTTATTTGTTTTATTATTAGTTAGTTATTGTTATTAGTTTATTAGTTATTAGATATTAGATATTATTAGTTATTAGTTTATTAGTTTATTAATTTTTATTAGTTATTAGTTATTATTAGTTATTATTAGTTATTATTAGTTATAAGTTTTTGTTAGTTTTTATTAATTAGTTATTGTAGTTTTTATTATTTGTTATTATTAGATTTAACTTATTTTAGTTAGTTATTTTTATTATTATTTATTAGCTATTAGTTATTAGTTAATTATTTTTTAGTTTTTTATTTATTTTTTATTAGTTATTAGTTTAATTTTTATTAGATAGTTTTTAATTTAGTTATTATTAGGTTTATTAGTTATTAGTTTTATTATTAGTTTGTTATTTTTTTATTTTAAATTATTAATTAGTTACTAGTATTATTATTAGTTTTATTTGTTTTATTATTTTTAGTTTTGGTTAGTTACTATTTATTATTTATTAGTTTTTAGTTTTTAGTTATTAGTTTAGTTATTATTAATTTTATTAGTTTTATTAGTTTAATTAGTTTATTTATTAGGTTTTAGTTTATTATTATTAGTTATTAGTTAGTTTTTAGTTTATTATTTAGTTAGTTTTAGTTTTTATTATTATTATTTAGTTATTAGTTTATTATTATTAGTTTTATTAGTTATTATTTTAGTTATTAATTAATTAGTTTTAGTTATTATATGTTATTAGTTTAGTTATTAATTATTAGTTTTAGTTTAGTTAGTTATTTCTTTATTAGCTATTTGTTATTAGTTAGTTATTTAGTTATTAGTTTGGTTATTTAGTTATTTAGTTTTATTAATTTTATTAGTTTTAGTTAGTTTTATTAGTTTCAATTTAGTTTTATTAGATTTATTATTATTAGTTTTTAGTTTAGTTATTTAGTTTTAGTTTTAAGTTATTATTAGTTATTATTATTATTGGTTAGTTTTCTTTAGTTTTATTTATTATTTTATTAGTTAGTTTATTATTATTTTAGTTATTTAGTTATTAGTTTTATTTAGTTTTTAGTTATTATTCTTGTTATTATTATTATTATTAGTTAGTTTTATTAGTTTATTAGTTATTAGTTATTTATTAGTTTTATTAGTTTTGGTTATTAGTTTTATTAGTTATTAATTATTAGTTTAGTTTTTTAGTTATTATTATTAGTTATTATTTGTTTTTAGTAATTAGTTTATTTATTAGTTTTTAGTTAGATTAGTTTTATAGTTAGTTATTATTATTATTATTATTAGTTAGTTTGGTTAATTTTTTGTTATTAGTTAGTTTAATTATTTGTTTATTTGTTCTAGTTTTTTAGTTAGTTATTATAAGTTTTATTATTAGTTATTAGTTTAGTTATTATTAGTTAGTTATTAGATTTATTATTAGTTATTAGTTATTAGTTTTATTAGGTTTTTAGTTTAGTTATTATTATTTAGTTAATTTAGTTATTAGTTTAGTTATTATTATTATTATTTTAGTTTTTAGTTTATTGTTATTTTAGTTATTAGTTATTATTATTAATTTAGTTATTAGTTTATTAGTTTAGTTATTAGTTATTAGTTTAGTTATTTGGTTTTATTATTTTTATTAGTTTTTAATTTTATTTGTTATTAGTTTTAGTTAGTTATTACTATTATTATTAGTTTTAGTTACTAGTTTAGTTATTATTTATTAGTTAGTTAATTTAGTTTTTATTATTTAGTTTTAGTTATTAGTTATTAGTTTTAGTTAGTTATTAGTTTATCAGTTAGTTATTTAGCTATTTATTATTTTATTATATAGTTTATTAAGTTTTATTAGCTATTAATTAGTTATTTAGTTATTAGCTTATTAGTTAGTTAGTTTACTATTTAGTTATTAGTTTATTAGTTTTTAGTTATTAGTTAATTTTCTTAATTATTAGGTTTAGTTATTAGTTTTAGTTTATTAGTTTATTATTAGTTTATTAATTTATTACTTATTATTTAGTTACTTAGTTTTATTATTAGTTAGTTATTATTAAATTTATTAGTTTTTATTAGTTATTAGGTTTAGTTTAGTTAGTTTTATTTAGTTATTAGTTTATTATTTATTATTAGTTAGTTATTAGATTATTAGTTATTAGTTTAATTTTATTATTAGTTTTTATTGGTCATTAGGTTATTTATTTATTAGTATTAGTTAGTTATTATTAGTTATTCTTAGTTTAGTTTATTTTTTTTGTTTTAATTAGTTATTATTAGTTTAGTTAGTTTTAGTTAGTTTAGTTATTAGTTTATTAGTTAGATTTATTTAGTTTTAGTTATTAGTTTTATTATTTATTAGTTATTAGTTTTTTTATTTATTTTTTAGTTTTTTTAGTTTAGTTTAGTTAGTTTTATTAGGTTATTTAGTTTATAGTTTATTAGTTTATCATTTTAGTTTTATTATTATTTTTATTAGTTAGTTAGTTATTTAGTTATTATTAGTTATTAGTTTAGTTGGTTTTATGAGTTATTAGTTTTATTATTAGTTTAAGTTATTAGTTAGTTTTATTAATTTAGTTATTAGTTTAGTTAGTTATTAGTTTTATTAGTTTCAATTATTATTTTATTAGGTTTTATTATTTTGTTATTTAATTTATTAGTTTTAGTTTATTAGTTATTTAGGTCTTAGTTTATTAGTTATTAGTTAGTTTAGTTATTGGTTTAGTTTTTAGTTATTATTAGTTAGTTATTTAGTTATTAGTTACTAGTTTAGTTTAGTTATTATTAGTTATTATCATTTTTAGTTAGTTTAGTTAGGTTTATTATTATTATTATTAGTTATTAGTTAGTTAGTTTTAGTTTAGTTTTATTAGTTATTTTATTAGTTCATTATTAGTTTATTATTATTTTAGTTATTATTATTATTAGTTTAGTGATTATTTTTATTAATTATTATTAGTTATTATTATTAGTTAGTTATTTTTATTATTATTTGTTTATTAGTTAGTTATTAGTTTATTAGTTTTATAAGGTTTAGTTATTATTTATTTATTTATTAGTTAGTTAGTTAGTTTTATTATTTATTATTTATTTTATTAGTTAGTTCTTAGTTTTTAGTTGGTTTTATAGTTAGTTAGTTTCAGTTATTTTATTATTAGTTAGTTATTTATTAGTTATTAGTTAGTTTTAATTATTATTTTAGGTTATTAGTTTAGTTATTATTTAGTTTAATTATTTATTATTAGTTATTAGTTAGTTTTTATTATTATTAGTTATTATTAGTCAGTTATTAGTTTATTAGTAATTAGTTAGTTAGTTATTAGTTTATTTAGTTTAATAGTTATTAGTTTAGTTATTATTAGTTATTAATTATTAATATAGTTTTTAGTTTAGTTATTATTAGTTATTAGTTTAATTTTATTAGTTTTAGTTAGTTATTAGTTTTATTAGTTAGTTTTAGTTAGTTATTAATATTAGTTACTAGTTAGTTAGTTATTATTTTTATTATTAGTTTTATTAGGTTTTAGTTTTAGTTATTAGTTAGTTTAGTTTATTAGTTCATTTTATTAGTTATTAGTTTAATTAGTTTAGTTTTAGTTTGTTAATTAGTTAATTTTACTTTTAGTTTTAGTTATTAGTTATTAGTTTTTATTAGTTAGTTTATTAGTTAGTTTATTTTGGTAATTTGGTTTTTTTAGTTTTTATTAGTTTTAGTTATTAGTTATTAGTTATTTATTAGTTTAGTTTTATTAGTTATTAGGTTATTATTAGTTATTTAGTTATTATTAGGTTTATTAGTTATTAGTTTTAGTTTATTTATTAGTTAGTTTATTAGTTTTACTAGTTATTTGGTTTAGTTTTTTTAGGTATTAGTATAGTTATTAGTTTTCTAGTTTAGTTTTTAGTTTAGTTATTATTTTATTTATTTATTAGTTATTAGTTAGTTATTTAGTTTTTAGTTAGTTAGTTTTTATTACTTATTAGTTTATTAGTTGTTAGTTAGTTATTATTTTATTAGTATGTTAGTTTATTAGTTTATTAGTTTAATAGTTTTTGGTTTATTTAGTTTTAGTTTGTAAGTTTTATTAGTTATTATTAATTATTTAGTTTATTAATAGCTTTCAGTTAGTTATTTGTTTAGGTTTTATTTTTATCAGTTAGTTATTTTTAATATATGTTTATTAGCTTAGTTAGTTATTATTATTAGTTATTAGTTAGTTTAGTTTTATTTATTAATTATTTAGTTTTATTATTAGTTTAGTTATTTAGTTTAGTTTTTCTAATTTTATTTATTAGTTAATTAGTTAGTTATTAGTTATTAGTTATTATTTGTTCTATTTTATATTTATTTGTTTTTTATGGTTATTATGTTAGTTTTATTTATTAGTTTTAGTTTTATTATTATTATTAGTTGGTATTATTATTAGTTTTATTAGTTTTAGTTTAGTTAGTTTTATTAGTTAAATATATAGTTATTATTAGTTAGTTATTTAGTTAATTATTAGTTTTATTTATTATTATTAGTTATTATTAGTTTTATTATATTATTATTAGTTTATTAGTTAGTTATTTTATTTATTTAGTTTATTAGTTATTAGTTAGTTATTTAGTTTATTAGTTATTATTTATTAGATATTAATTATTTTATTAATTTTTATTTGTTAGTTTATTAGTTATTAGATTAGTTAGTTTTAGTTTATTAATTTTATTAGTTATTATTAGTTTATTAGTTAATTTTAATATTATTATTATTATTAGTTAGTTTAGTTTATTAGTTTTTTAGTTTAGTTAATTAGTTAGTTTATTAATTTTTAGTTATTATTAGTTAGTTTTTTATTAGTTAGTTTAGTTATTTAATTTTAGTTATTAGTTTATTTATTAGTTATTTAATTATTAGTTTTAGTTAGTTATTAGTTATTAGTTATTAATATTAAGTTTATTAGTCTTTTAGTTTAGTTTTTATTAGTTTTTAGTTAGTTTAGTTATTTAGTTTATTAGTTTATTCATTTTATTAATTATTTATTTTTTAGTTATTATTTTTTAGTTTTATTATTTTTTATTAGTTAGTTTATTTAGTTAGTTTAGTTTATGAGTTATTTATTTGTTTATTATTATTATTATTATTAGTTTAGTTATTAGTTTAGTTTATTAGGTCTATTATTAGTTAGTCATTAGTTTAGGTATTAGATTTATTTAGTTATTAGTTATTAGTTTTATTAGTTTATTAGTTAGATTTTATTAGTTTTTTTAGTTATTTTTTAGTTAGTTATTAGTTATTTATTTAGTTATTATTATTATTATTATTATTATTAGTTATTTTATTATTATTATTATTAGATAGTTATTAGTTTAGTTTTATTTGTTTATTTAGTTATTTTATTAGTTTTATTTTTTAGTTATTAGTTATTATGTTTAGTTATTTGTTATTAGTTTAGTTTTAGATATTTTTATTAGTTATTAGTTATTATTAGTTTATTATTTTAGTTTTATTAGTTATTATAGTTAGTTTTATTTATTTATTTTAGTTAGTTTATTAGATTTTTAGGTTTATTATTATTAGTTTTATTAGTTTTTTAGTTATTTATTAGTTAGTTATTATTATTAGTTTATTATTAGTTATTTTAATTTATTTGTTTTTATTAGGTTTATCATTAGTTTATTATTACTATTATTTGTTATTAGTTATTAGTTTAGTTATAAGTTTTAGTTATTATTTATTAGTTATTAATTTAGTTGTTATTATTAGTTTAGTTTAGTTTTATTATTTAGTTATTAGTTAGTTATTTTAATTTTATTAGTTAGTTATTATTATGTTATTATTATTTATTAGTTAGTTATTAGTTATTAGTTTATTTATTATTTAGTTATTTAGTTTAGTTTTAGTTTTATTATTAGTTAGTTTAGTTTATTATTAGTTTTTACTTATTTATTAGTTTATTAGTTAATTTATTAGTTTAGTTTTAGTTAGTTTTTTATTAGTTATTTAGTTATTATTAGTTATTAGTTAGTTATTATTATTAGTTATTAGTTAATTATTATTATTAGTTATTTTAGTTAGTTATTATTAGTTATTAGTTTTAGTTAGGTTTAGTTTTAGTTATTATTTAGTTTATTAGGTTTTATTATTAGTTATTAGTAGTTTATTTTTTAGTTATTTAGTTATTATTAGTTAGTTTTTTTGTTTATTATTATTAGTTTATTAGTTATTAGTTAGTTTTATTATTATTTAGGTTTATTATTAGTTAGTTAGTTTTTAGGTTTTTATTAGTTTTATTATTATTTTAGTTATTAATTTTAGTTATTTTAGTTTAGTTATTTAGTTATTAGTTATTATTAGTTTATTAGTTTATTTAAGTTTAGTTTTATTAATTAGTTATTATTATTAGTTTTAGTTAATTTTTATTAGTTATTTAGTTTAGTTATTAGTTTTTTTAGTTTTTTAGTTTTTATGGTTATTTATTAGTTTAGTTAATAGTTTTAGTTTTATTATTATTAATTATTAGGTTTTTTATTAATTTTATTAGTTTTATTAGTTATTATTAGTTAGTTAGTTTTAGTTAGGTTATTTATTTATTAGTTATTATTAATTATTAGTTATTAGTTTTAGTTATTTATTATTTAGTTTTATTACTATATTATTAGTAATTATTACTTATTATTTATTTTATTTAGTTTTATTATTTTTTATTATTAAGTTTATTAGTTAGTTAGTTTTTAGTTTAGTTATTAGGTTTAGTTTTTAGTTAGTTAGTTTTTTTATTAGTTTATTAGGTTTTATTATTTAGTTATTTAGTTTAGTTATTTATTATTAGTTTTATTATTAGGTTTAGTTATTATTTTTAATAATATTTAATTATTATTTATTTTATTAGTTAGTTTTATTATTATTAGTTAGTTTAGTTATTAGTTATTTAGTTTTTAGTTTTAGTTATTTAGTTATTAGATTTTAGTTAGTTATTAGTTAGTTTTAATTAGTTATTTTTATTAGTTTAGTTTATTAGGTTTTTATTAGTTTTATTTGTTTTTTATTTAGTTATTTATTATTAGTTAGTTTTTTTATTAGTTAATTAGTTATTTAGTTTTATTAGTTATTATTATTTTGTTATTATTTTAGTTTTTTAGTTATTTATTAGTTAGTTTTAGTTTTTTAGCTTTTTAATTTAGTTATTAAGTTTTTATGTTATTAGTTTTAGTTAGTTACTAGTTTTTATTATTAGTTAGTTAGTTATTATTAGTTATTATTTATTTGTTAGTTAGTTTATTTTTTTAGTTTTATTAGTTATTATTATTATTTTAGTTATTTTTTATTAGTTTTATTAGTTATTAGTTAGTTATTTATTATTTAGTTAGTTATAAGTTATTAGTTTATTATTAGTATTATTATTATTAGTTTGTTTTTAGTTTAGTTATTATTATTATTATTATTATTATTATTATTATTATTATTATTATTAGTTTATTAGTTAGTTTATTATTACTAGTTATTTATTAGTTTATTAATTTATTAGTTTAGTTTTTATTAGTTTATTAGTTTTAGTTAGTTATTAGTTTATTAGTTAATATTACTTTTTTAAGTTATTAGTTATTATTAGTTTTATTAGTTATTAGTTTAGTTTTAGTTTAGTTAGTTATTATTAGTTTATTATGATTAGTTTTTAGTTAGGTTATTTTAGTTATTATTAGTTAGTTTAGTTAGTTGGTTATTATTAGTTAATTAGTTTTTAGTTAGTTATTAGATAATTTAGTTTATTAGTTTTAGTTTTTTAGTTTTATTATTATTTAGTTAGTTAGTTCTACTTATTAGTTAGTTTAGTTTTGTTAGCTTTATTTTATTAATTATTATTAGTTTATTAATTATTAGTTATTAGGTTTTACTTAGTTATTATTAGTTTAGTTTTTAGGTTTTTATTTGTTATTAGTTTAGTTTTTTAGTTATTTATTTAGTTATTATTAGTTTGTTATTATTAGTTATTAGTTTAGGTTTTATTATTAGTTAGTTATTAGTTATTAGTTTAGGTTAGGTTTTATTAGTTAGTTATTAGTTATTATTAGTTTTAGTTATTTAGTTATTAGTTATTTGTTATTATTAGTTAGTTTTATTATTAGTTATAATTAGTTTAGTTAGTTATTAGTTATTTAGTTTTTTTAGTTTATTAGTTATTAGTTGGTTAGTTTTTTTATTTTAGTTTTTAATTTATTAGTTATTAGTTATTATTAATTATTATTTTATTATTAGTTATTATTTTTTTAGTTATTAGTTATTTAGTTTAGTTTTATTTATTATTTTATTAGTTTAGTTTATTAGTTTATTAGTTTAGTTTATTAGTTGTTAGTTTAGTTAGTTTTTATTAGTTATTAGTTATTAGTTTTTATTAGTTATTAGTTTATTATTATTAGTTTTAGTTATGAGTTTAGTTATTTATTAGTTTTATTAATTTTTAGTTAGTTTTATTTTTATTAGTCAGTTTATTTGGTAATTACTTAGTTTAGTTATTTATTATTAGTTATTATTATTATTAGTTTATTATTATTATTTTAATTTGTTATTTAGTTATTAGCTTTTATTATTAGTTAGTTATTAGTTTAGTAGTTTTAATTAGTTATTTATTTAGCTAATTATTATTGTTATTAGTTATTTAGCTTTTAGTTAGTTATTAAGTTTAGTTATTAATTATTTTAGTTAGTTAGTTTATTTAGTTTTATTATTATTTTTATTTAGTTTATTATTTTTAGTTATTATTTATTAGTTAGTTAGTTAGTTTATTAGTTATTTATTAGTTATTAGTTATTTGTTTATTAATTTATTAGTTATTAATTATTATTATTTTAGTTTGTTATTAGTTTTATTATTAGTTATTATTATTAGTTATTATTTATTATTTTATTATGTTTAGTTTAGTTTTTTAAGTTTAATTTATTATTAGTTTTAATTAGGTATTAGTTAGTTATTAGTTTAGTTTAGTTATTAGTTATTAGTTTATTAGTTATTTAGTTTATTAGTTTATTATTTATTTTAGTTATTATTAGTTATTAGTTTTTAATTTTATTATTTTATTAGCTATTAGTTTAGTTAGTATAGTTATATTATTATTAGTTAATATTAGTTATTATTAGTTTTAGTTATTAGTTTTTTATTAGTTAGTTATTTAATTATTTTATTTGTTTAGTTAGTTTAGTTGTAATTATTATTTAGTTTATTAATTATTAGTTTATTGCTTTTAGTTATTAGTTTTTTTATTTAGTTTCATTATTAGTTATTAGTTAGTTTTATTAGTTATTTATTCATTGTTATTATTTGGTTATTAGTTGGTTTTTATTTAGTTATTAGTTTAGTTATTTATTAGTTAGTTTTAATTATTATTAGTTTTAGTTTAGTTTTTTAGTTTTTTATTTAGTTATTATTATTAGTTTTATTATTTATTATTATTATTATTATTATTTATTAGTTATTAGTTTATTATTATTTTATTAGTTATTATTTAGTTATTATTAATTATTTTATTAATTATTATTAGTTATTAGTTTAGTCGCTATTTAGTTATTATAAATTTAATTACTTAGTTATTTATTAGTTAATTTAGTTTATTAGTTAGTTATTAGTTTTAGTTATTAGTTTAGATATTTATTATTAATTTTATTAGTTTTTATTTATTATTTTTCAATTAGTTGGTTTATTATTAGTTTATTTATTATTTATTTAGTTATTATTTTAGTTAATTTAGTTTATTATTAGTTTTTTTTTTAGTTATTAGTTTTAGTTAATTTATTAGTTTAGTTAGTTATTATTTATTATTTTTTTGTTAGTCATTATTAGTTTAGTTTTATTTTTCTAGTTATTTAGTTAGTTTTTGTTAGTTATTAGTTTATTAGTTTTTAGTTATTAGTTTAGTTATTATTATTATTTTAATTAGTAGTTTTTTCATTTTAGTTTTATTAGTAGATTATTATTAGTTAGGTTTTTAGTTTTAGTTAGTTTTAATTAGTTATTAGTTTTATTTCTTACTTTAGTTTAGTTTTTTAGTTATTAGTTATTAGTTATGTTTATTAGTTTTATTTAGTTATTAGTTAGTGAGTTAGTTTATTATTAGTTTAGTTATTAATTATTATGTTTAGCTTTATTAGTTAGTTTAGTTTAGTTATTAGGTTTTAGTTTTTTTTAGTTAGTTTAGTTTTTTTTTGTTATTAGGTTTTCTTAGTTTTCCTTAGTTAGTTAATTTTATTAGTTTTACTTAGTTTTTTTATTAGTTTTATTACTTTAGTTAGTTAGTTTATTAGTTTATTAGCTTAGTTTTAGTTAATTTAGTTAGTTTAGTTTTATTTTTTGTTATTAGTTTTAGTTTAGTTATTTAATTTTAGTTTAGTTAGTTTTTATTAGTTATTAGGTTTAGTTTTATTAGTTTTATTTAGTTAGTTTAGTTAGTTATTAATTTAATTAGTATATTTTATTAGTTATTTATTTAATTATTTATTATTAGTTATTAGTTTTTATTTATTATGTTTTAGTTTTATTAGTTTTATTGTTAGTTTATTAGGTTTAGTTTTTATTAATTTTTTAGTTTTTAGTTATTAGTTTAGTTTATTAGTTTTTAGTTATTAGTTTTATTATTAGTTATTAGTTATTTTTAGTTAGTTATTAGTTGATTTTTAGTTTTATTAGTTTTTTAATTTTATTAGTTATTAAGTTTATTAGTTATTATTATTATTATTTATTATTAGTTAGTTATTAGTTTTAGTTTTTAGTTTTATTAGTTTTATTAGTTATTATTTAGTTTAGTTTTTTTTAGGTTAAGTTTGAATTTTTTTTAGGTTTAGGTTTTGTTTATTTTAGTTTATGTTTAGGTTTATTTTATTTTTATTTTAGGTTTAAGATATTTTTTTAGTTTAAGGTTTAGGTTTTATTTTTTATTTATTTTTAGGTTTAAGTTTTTATTTTATTTTAGGTTTATTTTATTTTAATTTTAGGTTTAGTTTTTATTTTATTTAGGTTTTTATTTTTAGGTTTATTTTATTTTATTTAGTTTAGTTTAGGTTTTTATTTTTTTTTTGTCTAATTTGTATTTTTATTTTATTCTATTTTTAGGTTTTGGTTTAGGTTTAGGTTTTAGTTTAGGTTTTTATTTTATCTTATTTTTATTTTATTTAGGTTTAGGTTTATTTATTTATTTTACTTTTAGGTTTTATGTAGTTTAAGTTTAGGTTTTTAAGGCTTGGGGCTTATGGTTTAGGGTTAGTTTAGGGTTTAGGGTTTAGGGTTATTTTAGTTTAGTTTATTTTATTTAGCTTTAGGCTTATTTCATTTTTATTTAGGTTTAGGTTTTATTTTTATTTATTTAAGATTTATCTTTTAGGTTTAGGTTTTTATTTTATTTTATTTTAGGTTTATTTTATTTTTATTTATGTTTAGTTTTTATTTTCTTAAAGTTTTTTATTTTTAGGTTTATTTTATTTTATTTCTAGGTTTAAGTTTTTTATTTATTTTATTCTTAGGTTTTTTAGTCTTTAGGGTTCAAGGATTAGGGTTTAGGGTTTAGGGTTTATGGTTTAAGGTTATTTTAGGGTTTGGGGTTTATGGTTTGAGGTTTAGGATTTAGGGTTTAGTGTTGTAGGTGTTAAGGGGTGTGTGTTTGGTTGATTTGGATGGATTGCATGATAAATTTTTAAAATTGATTGGTTTTGGATTCCTAAAAATATTAAACCAAATTGACCAAATAAAATGCAAAACCAAACAAACCGAATAATAATTTGGTTTGGTTTTGGATAAACTAAAGTTGGCTACATTTAAAAATTATTTTCATAATGTTTTATTGTATAATGAACAAGCTATAAACAAAATAATATAAATATAATCAAAATGCATTTAACTACTTCATGTGCTAAAAATTATTTAAAACTAATTTTTACTTACGTGAATAATGTTTTGAACTTAGAAGTTGTTGGAGCCATATTACCATATTATGAGACCAAAATATTTTGAAAAATTGGATAATGATCCTCCAAAAAGGCATGTACTAAGTATTCAAAAATAAATAAAAATAAGTGTATAATAGATAAGCCTATTATACATAAATTAATAATATCATATTGCATATAATTACTTTGGTTTATTTGGTACCATCCAAAAATTTATTTAACAAATCGATCCAAAAATCAATAACCAAAGTTTTCATTAATTATAATCAAAATCCAAATTACTAAGTTAAAAACTGAACCAAATTACTCAAAAATTTTTGGTTTGGTTTGGTTTTTTTGGTTAAAACCAAATAATGCACACCCCAATGTTAGGGTTTGTGGGTTTTAGGGTTGTGGGTTTGTGGTTTTGGTTTTAGGTTTGTGTGGGAGGGTTTCGGATTTAGGGTTTAGAGTTTAGGGTTTACAGTTTAGGATTTAAGGTTTAGGGTTTTCAGGGTTTAGGGTTTAGAGTTAAGATTTTTTTTTAAATTTTTTAAATTTTAATTTTTTTAAATAAGTAAATTGATAAGTTTAGATTTATTTAGTTTATTTTTTATTTAATTTAGTTTATTTTATTTTTTATTATGTTTAGTTTATTTATTTAGGATTATTTATTTTAGTTTAGGTATTTTATTTTTGTTAATTTTTGGTTTGAGTTTTTAGTTTAGGTTTAGGTTTAGGTTTAGGTTAGTTTATTTTTAGTTATTATTATTATTATTAGTTTTAGTTATTAGTTTAGTTATTAGTTATTATTAATTTAGTTAGTTTAGTTAGTTTTATTATTAGTTATTATTCTATTAGTTTTATTTATTTTAGTTTTTAGTTATAATTATTAGTTATTAGTTATTTATTATTATTATTTGTTAGTTTTAGTTTTATTATTAGTTATTATTATTGGTTAGTTTTATTAGTTATTTAGTTTAGTTATTTTAGTTAGTTATTTAGTTATTAGTTTTAGTTTTAGTTATCTTATTATTTAGTTATTAGTAATTTATTAATTATTAATTATTAGTTAGTTAGTTAGTTATTAGTTAGTTTTTTAGTTATTATAAGTGTATAAGTTAATTTGTTTTTATTAGTTTTATTAGTTAGTTTTATTAGTTTTTAGTTTATTATTATTAGTTATTATATTATTATTTTATTTTTATTTATTATTAGTTAAGTTATTAGTTTTTATTAGTTTTTATTATTAGTTAGTTATTATTATTAGTTAGGTTATTTCATTAATTACTAGTTTTAGTTTAGTTAATTAGTTATTAGTTTTAGGTATTTATTATTAATTAGTTATTTAGTTATTTATTAGTTTTATTATTTAGTTTATTATTTTTGTTTATTAGTTTAGTTATTAGTTTTAATTTATTAGTCTAATTTATTAGTTTTTGTTTATTAGTTTTAGTTATTAGGTTTTAGTTATTTGCTTTATTACTTTTATTATATTATTATTAGTTAGTTAGTTTTATTATTATTTATTAGTTAGTTTTATTTTAATTAGTTTAGTTTTTAGTTTTATTATTTATTATTATTATTATTATTATTATTATTATTATTATTATTATTTATTAGGTTAGTTTTTTAGTTATTAGTTATTAGTTTACTTATTATTATTAGTTTAGTTATTTAGTTATTATTTTTAGTTTAGTTTAGTTTTACTTTTGGTTTTATTTAGTTTTATTAGTTAAATTAGCTAGTTTTAGTTATTAGTTAGTTTATTAGTTATTATTAGTTAGTTAGTTACTTTTATTATTTTATTAGTTTCTAGTTATTATCATTTATTATTATATAGTTAGTTATTATTAGTTTTATTTAGTTATTTGTTCTAAGTTTTACAAGTTTTTTATTAGTTAGTTAATAGTTATTATTATTGTTTATTATTTTATTATTAGTTTATTATTTATTATTATTATTACTTGTGTAGTTTAGTTTTAGTTATTTTTAGTTTATTATTATTATTATTAGTTTTATTATTATTTAGTTATTTAGTTATTAGGTTTATCTTTTTTATTTATTAATTTATTTATTATTATTTTATTAGTTTAGTTATTCATTATTAATTTAGTTAGTTATTTTATAAGTAGTTAGTATTATTTATTTGGTTATTAGTTTAGTTAGTTTATTAATTAGTTATTATTTTAGTTATTGGTAATTATTTTCTAGTTAATTTTTATTAGTCATTTTATTTATTAGTTTATTATTATTGGTTTTATTATTAGTTAGTTAGTTATTATTATTAGTTAGTTGTTTTATTATTACTTTATTTTAGTTATTACTTATTAATTATTAATTTTATTAGTTAATTATATTAGTTATTATTAGTTTAGTTATTATTTAGGTTTAATTAGTTTTAGTTATTAGTTATTTTTTAGTTTTATTAGTTATTTTATTAGTTAGTTTTTATTTTTATTATTAGTTATTAGTTATTATTAATTATTTAGTTTTATTATTTATTATAGTTATTTATATTTTTTTAATAGTTATTAATTTAGTTATTATTATTTTGTTTTAGGTTAATATTAGTTATTAATTATTAGTTGGTAGTTTTTGTTTAGTTATTTATTTATTATTAGTTTTAGTTTTTATTATTAGTAGTTTTAGTTACTACTATTAATTATTATTATTATTAGTTAGTTATTTTGGTTATTAATTAGTTAGTTAGTTTATTTTATTAGTTTATTAGTTATTTAGTTTATTATTTTAATTTAGTTTTTTTTAGTTTAGTTAGTTTATTTAGCTAATTTTATTTTATTAGTTATTATTATTAGTTTATTATTATGATTATTAGTTATTATTATTAGATATTAGTTTATCAAGTTTATTAGTTTAGTTTATTAGTTAATTATTAGTTGGTTTTAGTTTATTAGTTTTATTAGTTATTTAGTTATTAGTTTAGATATTTATTAATTATTTTATTAGTTAGTTATTTATTAGTTAGTTTATTAGTTTATTTAGTTTTATTAGTTATTTATTAGTTTAGTTTTTTTATTAGTTATTAGTTAGTTATTATTATTAGTTTAGTTATTATTAATTAGTTTTTAGTTAGTTTATTTATAGTTATTAGTTATTTAGTTTAATAATAATAATTATTAGTTTAGTTTATTAATTTATTAGTTTATTAGTTTTTTTTAGGTCTTCTTCTTAGTTAGTTTAGTTTGTTTTATTAGTTATTAGATTTGTTTAGTTATTTAGTTATTAATTATTAGTTTAGTTATTTAGTTTATTATTATTAAATTTTATTAGTTAGTTAGTTTATTTTATTTTATTATTATTAGTTTATTAATTAGTTATTAGTTTATTAATTTTTTGTTTATTAGTTATATTAGTTTTTTAGTTTATTAGTTTGGGTTATTATTAGTAATTAGTTTGATTAGTTTATTATTAGTGATTATTTAGTTTTTGTTAGTTTTTGTTATTATATCTAGTATTATTATTAGTTATTAGTTTAGTTTATTAGTTATTAGTTTAGTTATTAGTTTACTAGGTTTATTATTAGTTTTTATTAGTTAATTAGTGAGTTTAATTTTATTAGTTTTTAGTTATTAGTTTATTTAGTTTATTATTATTAATTATTAGTTTATTATTATTAGTCACATCGATGCACTGTCTCATTCTAGCATCATGCTACCGCAGATCTTTCCTGATCGAGGTCATAATGGCGAATTAATCGGCGAAATTATGGTGATTTGCGGCCTCCACATGAGACATGGATCACCGATGGGCCCCATGACTCATGTTTTTCATTCCGAGGCATCTCATCGACGACGCTTTTGAATCGATCGAAGTTCTCCCAAGATCAACGGTAAAATAAAATAAAATAAATAAATAAAGCATCAACAGATGGTTCAACACGACAACTTCCCATAGGTCACCTATCATAGTACCGTTCGCCCAAGCATGCTTAATTGAAGAGTTCTCATGGCCGGCTGCTGGAGATTTGCCACAAATTGTGCTCATGCGGAACCTGTCTGTGCCGCGGTAAGGCTTCGAAATAGCCAAAATCGGAGACACGGGTCCTGCCAGATATGCCTGCGGCTCATCTGCGCGTCATGCGCCCCGTGAAGATCTTTCCAGATTGGGGTCATAATGGCGAATTGGACGATCATGCACGAAGTTATGGCAATTTTTATGCGGCCTCCACACGAGACGTGCGGATCAGCTGCAAGGGCCCTATGGCTCATATTTTTCTGTCCGAGCTATCCCATCGATAATGTTTTCGGAATCAATCGTCCAGTTCTCCGGTATCAATGGTAAAATAAAATAAAAAATAAAAAGAAATAAAATATGTGACATCAACAAATGGTTCAACATGACGACTTCCCAAGAGGTCAGCCATCATAGTACTGTTCTCACCCAAGCACGCTTAAACTGAAGAGTTCTCATAAGATTTGGTGTGCTGGTCCAGTCACCCCCACTGGAGATTTGCTACAAATTGTGCTCATGTGGAACCCATCCGTGCCGAGGTAAGGCTTCGAAATAGCCGAAATCGGAGATACGGGTGCCACTACAGTGCTCAATCACAGATCGCTCAGAGCTCTTTCTAGATTGGGGTCATAATGGTGAATTGGACGATCGTGCATGAAATTATGGCAATTTTGTGCTGCCTCCACACAAGATGCGCGGATCAGTCGAGTGGGCTCCACGACACATGTTTTTCATTCTAAGGCATCCCATCAATGACATTTTGGAGTTGGTCATCGAGTTCTCGGGCATCAACGGTAAAATAAAAAAAATAAAAGGAAATAAAATAGGCATCAACATGATGACTTCCCATGAGGTCACCCATCATAGTAATGCTTTGGCCCAAGTATGCTTAACCGAAGAGTTCTCATGAGATCTGGGGCCGCCTCACCGGAGATTTACCAGAATTGTGCTCATGCGAAACCCATCCGTGCCACAGTAAGGCTTCGAAATAGCCAAAATTGGAGATACGGGTCTAGCCTGATGTGCCTATGGCTCTTTTGTGCATCGTGCGCCCGCAGAGATCTTTCCGGATTGGCATCATAATGGGGAATTGGACGATTGTGCCTGAAGTTATGGAAATTTCTAAGCGGCCTCCAAACAAGTTGCGCGAATTAGCCACATGGGCTCCACAGCTCATCTTTTTCAGTTTGAGCCATCCCATCGATGACGTTTTCGGAGTCGATCGCCAAGTTCTCCGGTGTCAACGTTAAAATATCATAAAAATAAAAGAAAAAAAATGGGCAGCATCAATAGATGGTTCAACTCGACGACTTCCTAAGAGGTCACCCATCATAGTATTGCTCTCGCTCAAGCATGCTTAACTGAAGAGTTCTCCTAGGATGTGGTGTGACTGGTACCGTCATGCTCATTGGAGATTTTTTGCAAATTGTGCTCATGCAGAACCCGTTCATACTACGGCAAGGCTTTGAACTAGCCAAAATTGAAGATACGTGTCCCGCTAGATGTGCCTACGGCTGATCTGTGGATCGTGCGCTCTCGGAGATCTTTCCGTATTGGGGTCATAATAGTGAATCGGACAATCGTGCATGAAGTTATGGTGATTTTTGTGCGACCTCCACATGAGATGCGTGGATCAGTCGAGTGGGCCCTCCAGCTCTTATTTTTTTCAGTCCGAGGCATCCAATCAATGACAATTTGAGAGTCGATCTCCTAATTTTCCGGCGTTAACTATAAAATAAAATGGGCAAAGATCAACATGGTTCAACTTTCTTAGAGGTCACCCATCATAGTACCTAGCACGCTTAATCAAGAGTTTTCATGGGATCTAGTGTCGGTGCAACAAGGCCAAATTGTGCTCATCCGGAACCCATCCGTGCCACATTAAGACTTCGAAATAGCTGAAATCAAAGATACGAGTCTCACCAGATGTGCCTGCGGCTCATCTGCGCATCGTGCGCCTCGCAGAGATCTTTCCGGATTGGGGACATAATGGCAAATCGGATGATCGTGCATGAAGTTATGGAGGTTTTCGTGCGGCCTCCGCATGAGATGGGCAGATCAGCCAAGTGGGCCGCACGACTCATATTTTTTAGTCCGAGGCATCCCATCGATGATATTTTTGGAGTCAATCATGGAGTTCTCTGGCGTCGATGGTAAAATAAAAAAAATAAAAGATAATAAAATGGGCGGCATCAACAGATGGTTCAACACGATGACTTCCCAAGAGGTAATCTGTCATAGTACTGCTATTGCCCAATCATGCTTAACTGAAGAGTTCTCATGGGATCTGGTGTGCTGGTGC
Organism: Cymbidium sinense; assembly: GCA_021442155.1. NCBI lineage: Eukaryota > Viridiplantae > Streptophyta > Magnoliopsida > Asparagales > Orchidaceae > Cymbidium > Cymbidium sinense. The sequence goes on along the minus strand of JAKCPB010000876.1, from coordinate 26,036 downwards.
GGTCACCCCAACTAGAGATTTGCCGCAAATTTTGATCATGTGAAACCCGTCCGTGCCATGGTAAGGCTTCAAAATAGCCAAAATCGAGATAATGGTCCCACCGTGATGCGCGGTGGCTCATTTGGGGTGTGACCCGTGGGAGATCTTTCCGATTGGGGTCATCTTGGCTTAATCGTGCACAAAGTTATGGCGATGTACGTGCGGCCTCCGCAAGAGACGTGCGGCCTCCACTAGTTTTATTTTAATTAGTTTAGTTTTTAGTTTTATTAGTTTATTATTACTATTATTATTATTATTATTATTATTATTATTATTATTATTATTATTATTATTATTATTATTATTTATTAGGTTAGTTTTTATAGTTATTAGTTATTAGTTTACTTATTATTATTAGTTTAGTTATTTAGTTATTATTTTAGTTTAGTTAGTTTTAGTTATTAGTTTTTTAGGTTTTATTAGTTTAGTTATTAGTTAGTTAGTTTAGTTATTTTTATTTTAGTTATTAGTTTAGTTATTAATTATTAGTTAGTTAGTTACTATTAGTTTTATTTTATTAGTTATTAGTTTTTCTAGTTATTAGTTAGCTATTAGTTAGTTATTATTTAGTTATTATTAGTTTTATTTAGTTATTTGTTCTAAGTTTTACAAGTTATTTATTAGTTAGTTAGTTAATAGTTATTATTATTTGTTTATTAGTTTATTATTAGTTATTATTTAGCTATTATTATTTATTAGTTTATTATTAGTTATAAGTTATTAGTTTAGTTAGTTTTTTTAGTTATTATTATTTATTAGTTTTTATTATTACTTATTAGTTTAGTTATTTTGTTAGTTTTATTATTAGGTTTATCTTTTTGGTTATTAGTTTTTTATAAGTTATTAGTTTTATTAGTTTAGTTATTCATTATTAATTTAGTTAGTTATTTTATAAGTTATTAGTTAGTTAGTTATTTAGTTTAGTTATTAGTTTAGTTAGTTTATTAGTTAGTTTAGTTATTAGTTTTAGTTATTGGTAATTATTTTCTAGTTAATTTTTATTAGTTTTACTATTTATTTATTAGTTTATTATTATTAGGTTTATTAGTTATTAGTTAGTTAGTTAGTTATTATTATTAATTAGTTGTTAGTTGATTATTACTTTATCAGTTTAGTTATTAGTTATTAATTATTACTTTTAATTAGTTAATTATTAGTCAGTTATTAGTTTAATTATTATTTAGGTTTAATTAGTTTTAGTTATTAGTTAGTTTTTAGTTTTTATTAGTTATTTATTAGTTTTATTATTTTTTATTATTATTAGTTATTAATTTATTTAGTTTTATTATTTATTAGTTAGTTAGTTAGTTAGTTATTTTATTTAGTTTTAATAGTTATTAATTTTTAGTTATTATTATTTGTTTTTTAGGTTAGTTTATTAGTTAGTTATTAATTATTCGTTAGTTAGTTTTTGTTTAGTTGGTTATTTATTATTAGTTTTAGTTTTTTAATTATTAGTTAGTTAGTTTAGTTACTAGTTTATTAATTATTAGTTATTATTAGTTAGTTATTTAGTTTAGTTATTATTAGTTATTAGTTAGTTAGTTCTTAGTTTATTAGTTTACTTTATTAGTTATTTTGTTTATTATTTTAATTTAGTTTTTTTAGTTTAGTTATTTTAGCTAATTTTATTTTATTAGTTATTATTATTAGTTTATTATTATGATTATTAGTAGTTATTATTAGATATTAGTTTATCGGGTTTATTAGTTTAGTTTATTAGTTAATTATTAGCTGGTTTTAGTTTATTATTTTATATTTAGTTTAGTTTGTATTATAGTTGTTTTATTAGTTTTATTAGTTAGTATTTATTAGTTTTATTATTTAGTTTATTAGTTATTTTAGTTTTATTAGTTATTTTATTATTAGTTATTATTATTAGTTTAGTTTTATTAGTTAGTTTTTAGTTATATTTATAGTTATTTGTTATTTAGTTTAATAATAATTATTATTAGTTTAGTTTATTAATTTATTAGTTTATTATTTTTAGGTCTTCTTCTTAGTTAGTTTAGTTTGTTTTATTAGTTATTAGATTAGTTTAATTATTTAGTAATTAGTTATTAATTTAGTTATTTAGTTTATTATTATTAGTTTTTATTAATTAGTTAGTTTAGTTTATTATTATTATTGTTATTTGTTTATTAATTAGTTATTAGTTTATTAATTTTTTGTTTATTAGTTATATTAGTTTTTTAGTTTATTAGTTATTATTAGTTATTAGTTTGATTAGTTTATTATTAGTTATTATTTAGTTTTGTTATTTTTGTTATTATATCTAGTTATTATTATTAGTTATTAGTTTAGTTATTAGTTTGTCAGTTTATTATTAGTTTTATTAGTTAGTTGGTGAGTTTAATTTTATTAGTTTTAGTTATTATTTTATTTAGTATTATTATTCTATTTAGTTATTTATTTTATTAATTTATTTCTTTTATTAGTTATTTAGTTATTGGGTTTAGTTTTATTATTAGTTTAGTTATTAGTTTATTAGTTATTATTATTTATTATTTATTAGTTGTTATTAGTTTTGTATAGTTAGTTTTATATTTATTATTATTTTATTAGTTTAGTTTTATTATTATTTATTTTATTATTATTATTTAGTTTTAGTTTTATTATTTTTTAGTTTTTTATTAGGTTTAGTTTAATTATTTAGTTTTTATTAGTCAGTTATTAATATTATTACGTTATTAGTTTTTAGTTTTATTAATTATTAGTTAATATTTATTATTAGCTTTATTATTAGTTATTTAGTTATCGATTTTTAGTTATTATTATTAGTTTATTTCTTTTTATTTAGTTTTAGTTATTTAGGTTTTATTAGTTCTATTTAGTTTTAGTTATTATTATTATTAGTTTATATTTTAGTTTATTAGTTTAGTTATTAGTTATTTATTTATTAGTTATTAGTTATTTGTTTGGTTATTAGTTTGTTAGTTATTAGTTTAGTTATTATTAATTATGTATTAGTTGTTATTAATTATTAATTAGTAGTTAGTTATTTGTTAAAGTTATTTGTTTAAGTTTAGTTAGTTATTATTAGTTAATTAGTTATTATTTAGTTATTACTTAATTATTATTAGTTAGTTTTTTATTAGTTATTATTATTAGTTATTAGTTTATTAGTTAGTTTTATTATTATTATTATTAGTTTTAATTATTAGTTATTATTAGTTAGTTAGTTTTTTAGTTATTAGTTATTACTTTTATTACTTTAGTTAGTTATTATTAGTTATTAGTTTAGTATTTTTATTAGTTAATTATTATTATTAGTTTGTATATTATTATTAGTTTATTTTTTAGTAGTTTTATTAATTATTATTATTACTATTTATTTATTATTATTATTAGTAGTTATTATTAGTTATCTTAGTTATTTAATTAGTTATTTAGTTAGTTAGTTTTATTAGTTAGTTTTTAGTATTATTAGTTATTTTTTTTATTTAGTTATTTTATTAGTTTATTAGTTGTATTTAGTTGATTTATTAGTTAATTAGTTATGTTATTAATTTAGATTTATTAGTTTAGTTATTAGTTATATACTTTATTTAGTTAATTTTTTTATTTTTTATTAGTTATTAATTATTAATAGTTAATTAGCTTTAATTATTATTTATTATTTATTAGTTATTAGTTATTTGGTATTTTTTAGTTTAATTATTTATTTTATTGGTTTAGTTATTTATGGTATTAGTTATTATTTAGTTATTATTTATTAGTTATTATTAGTTTTAAATTATTAGTTATTATTATTAGTTAGTTTTTTAGTTTAGTTTATTAGTTATTTTAGTTATTAGTTTTATTGGTTTTATTATTAGCTACTTATTAGTTATTATTTAGTTATTAGTTATTAGTATTAGCTATTATTATTAATTATTAGTTAATTTGTTTATTAGTTTTTATTAGTTATTAGTTATTTTAGTTCTTATTAGTTATTATTAGTTATTAGTTATTTTAGTTCTTATTAGTTATTATTAGTTATTATTAGTTATAAGTTTTAATTAGTTTTTATTATTAGTTATTATTAGTTTTAGGTTAGTTATTTATATTATTATTTATTAGTTATTAGTTATTAGTTCATTAGTTTTTTATTTTTTATTTAGTTTTTATTATTAGTTATTAGTTTTAGCTTATTATTAGTTGGTTAGTTTATTATTATTTCAGTTTGTTTATTAGTTATTAGTAAGTTATTATTATTAGTTAGTTATATACTATTACATTATTATTGTTGTTAATTCATTAGATAGTTATTAGTTTTTATTATTAGTTTTATTAGTTTAATTATTAGTTTTATTGGTTTTTATTATTATTAGTTTTAGTTAGTTATTATTATTATTTATTATAGTTATTAGTTAGTATTATATTTTATTAGTTTTTAGTTTATTAGTTTATTTAGTTATTAGTTAGTTTATTAGTTTATTATTTAGTTTTCATTATTATTATTTAGTTATTATTTTATTATTTTTAGTTTATTAATTATTATTTAGTTATTATTAGTTTTTATTAATTTAGTTATTAGTTAGTTATTAGTTTATTAGTTTATTAACTATTAGTTTTAGTTTTAGGTTATTATTATTTATTAGTTAATTAATTAGTTAGTTAGTTATTTAGTGTTTTAGTTATTAGTTTAGTTATTTAGTTTTATTATTTTTAATTAGTTTTATTAGTTTTAGTTTAGTTTGATTAGGTTTATTATTATTATTATTAATTTTAGTTTAGTTATTTTAGTCTTAGTTATTTAGTTTTACTTAGTTAGTTTTAAGTTATTATTATTATTAGTTTTTTAGTTATTTTATTATTAGTTATTATTTTATTAGTTACACTAGTTTATTAATTAGTTATTTATTAGTTATTCATTAGTTTTATTAATTTTAGTTATTAGTTTTATTAGTTAATTTATTAGGTTTTATTCATTATTAGTTAGTTTAGTTTTTTTTAATTATTGTATATATTATTTTTTATTAGTCATTATTATTATTATTAGTTTTTTTTAGTTTTATTATTATTATTAGTTAATTTTAGTTATTATTTAGTTTAGTATTAGTTTATTGGTTCTAGTTTTGAGTTGGATTATTAGTTTTATTATTAGTTTATTATTAGCTATTTTAGTTATATTAGTTATTAGTTTTATTAGGTTTTTAGATTAGTTATTATTATTTAGTTAATTTAGTTATTATTTTTAGTTAATTATTAGTTATTATTATTATTTAGCTTTTAGTTTATTATTATTTTAGTAATTATTAATTATTTATTAAATAGTTATTATTATTAGTTTAGTTAGTTTAGTTATTTGTTAGTTATTAGTTATTAGTGTTTTTAGTTTTATTAGTTATTAGTTTTGTTATTATAACTATTAGTTTTAGTTATTAGTTTAGTTTGTTTAGTTTTTATTATTTAGTTTTAGTTATTAGTTTTAGTTTTAATTATTTGTTATTTATTTTAGTTAGTTATTAGTTTATTAGTTTGTTATTTAGTTATTTATTATTTTTATTATTTAGTTTATTAGGTTTTATTAGTTATTAGTTAGTTATTTAGTTATTAATTTATTAGTTAGTTAGTTTATTATTTAGTTATTAGTTTATTAATTTTTAGTTATTAGTTAGTTTTTTTAGTTACTAGGTTTAGTTATTAGTTTTAGTTTATTAGTTTATTAGTTATTATTTAGTTATTTAGTTTTATTAGTTTTTATAAGTTATTAGGTTTAGTCTAGTTAGTTTTATTTAGTTATTTGTTTATTATTTACTATTAGTTAGTTATTAGTTTATTAGTTATTAGTTTAGTTTTATTATTAGTTCTTATTAGTTATTAGGTTATTTATTTATTTGTTATTAGTTAGTTATTATTAGTTATTATTAGTTTAGTTAAGTTTTTTTAGTTTTTAGTCAGTTTATTAGTTTAGTTAGTTTTAGTTAGTTTAGTTGTTAATTTATTAGTTATTTATTAGTTTTATTATTTATTATTTATTTGTTTAGTTATTTATTTTTTAGTTTATTATTTATTAATTTTTTTAGTTTAGTTTAGTTAGTTTTATTAGGTTATTTAGTTATTAGTTTATTAGTTTACTATTATTAATTTTATTAGTTAGTTAGTTATTTAGTTATTATTAGTTAATAGTTCAGTTAGTGTTTATTAGTTATTTGTTTTATTATTAGTTGGTTTTTATTAATTTAGTTAGTTATTAGTTTTATTAGTTTTAATTATTATTTTATTAGGTTTTAGTTAGTTATTATTTAGTTTATTAGTTATTAGTTTAGTTTTAGTTTATTAGTTTATTTTATTATTAGTTTTAGGTTTAGTTTTATAAGTTATTTAGGTTTTGTTAGTTATTAGTTATTTTGTTTTTATTAGTTATTAGTTATTAGTTTTGTTTAGTTATTATTAGTTATTAGTTTATTTTTATTAGTTAGTCATTAGTTAATTATTATTATTTTAGTTAGTTAGTTTATTATTTTATTAATTATTAGTTAGTTTTATTAGTTAGTTAGTTTATTAGTTTGTAGTTAGTTAGTTTTAGTTTAGTTTTATTTGTTATTTTATGAGTTTATTATTAGATATTAGTTTTTTATTTTATTAGTTATTATTATTAGTTTAGTGATTATTTTTCTTAGTTATTTATTTAATATTTTAGTTATTATTAGTTAGTTATTTTTAGTTTTATTAGTTTATTAGTTAGTTATTAGTTTATTAGTTTTATTAGGTTTAATTATTAGTTTTATTTATTAGTTAGTTAGTTTTAATATTTAGTTTTAATTTTATTAGTTTTTAGTTAGTTATTAATTTTTAATTAGTTTTATTAGTCTAGTTAATTAGTTTTAATTATTTTATTATTAGTTAGTTAGTTATTTATTTATTAGTTATTAGTTAGTTTTAGTTATTATTTTAGGTTATTAGTTTAGTTATTATTTAGTTTAGTTATTTAATATTAGTTATTAATTATTTAGTTTAGTTAGTTATTAGTTAGTTTTTTATAATTATTAATTATTATTAGTTAGTTATTAGTTTATTAGTTATTAGTTAGTTATTAATTTATTTAATTTATTAGTTATTAGTTATTAGTTATTTAGTTATTTAGCTTAATTATTAGTTTAGTTATTTTTATTAGTTATTTTTATTAGTTTAGTTTTTAATTTAGTTATTATTATTTATTAGTTTAGTTTTATTACTTTTAGCTAGTAATTAGTTTTATTAGTTAGTTTTAGTCAATTTTAAATTTTAGTTATTAGTTAGTTAGTTATTTATTTTATTAGGATTTAGTTTTAGTTTTTAGTTAGTTTAGTTTATTAGTTCATTTTATTAGTTATTATTAGTTATTAGTTTTAGTTAATTTTAGTTAGTTTTAGTTTTAGTTTTAGTTATTAGTTATTAATTTTTATTAGTTAGTTTATTAGTTAGTTAGTTTTAGTATTAAGTTTTTTTTGTTTTTGTTAGTTTTAGTTATTAATTATTAGTAAGTTATTTATTAGTTTAGTTTTATTCATTATTAGTTTATTTATTATTAGCTATTTAATTATTAGTTATTAGTTTATTTAGTTATTATTAGGTTTATTAGTTATTAGTTTAGTTTATTAATTAGTTAAATAGTTTAGTTTATTTTTAGTTATTAGTTAGGTTAGTTTTAGTTTAGTTATTAGTTAGTTTATTAGTTTTATTAATTTTTAGGTTTAGTTTTTATGAGTTATTAGTTTTTTAGTTTAGTTATTAGTTTATTAGTTTATTAGTTTATTAGTTAATTATTTAGTGAGTTTTTATTACTTATTAGTTTATTAGTTATTAGTTAGTTATTATTTTATTAGTTTTAGTTAGTTAGTTTTATTAGTTATTATAAGTTATTTAATTTATTATTAATTTTTATTTTGTTATTTATTTAGTTTTTATTATTATTAGTTTATTAGTTATTATTATTAATTATTAGCTATTAGTTTAGTTAGTTAGTTTTATTATTAGTTCAATTATTTACTTAAATATTAGTTTTATTATTACTTTATTATTAGTTTATTAGTTTTATTTTAGTTTTATTTATTAGTTAGTTAGTTATTAGTTATTATTATTATTAGTTTTATTTTTATTTATCAGTTAGTTTTATTAGTTTTATTAGTTTTAGTTATTAGGTTTAGTTTTATTATTATTTAGTTATTATTAGTTATTAGTTAGGTTTAGTTATTAGTTATTTGTTTATTTTATTAATTTTATTAGATTTAAATTTAGTTAGTTTTATTGGTTAGCAATTTAGTTATTATTAGTTAGTTATTAGTTTATTTTTTTTATTATTAGTTAGTATTATTTAGTTTATTATTAGTTATTTTTAGTTTATTATTAGTTAGTTATTATTATTAGTTAGTTATTATTATTAGTTAGTTAGTTATTATTAGTTACTTATTTATTTAGTTTATTAGTTTTAGTTATTAATTAGTTAGTTAGTTATTTAGTTTATTAGTTTTATTTATTATTAATTAGTTAGTTTTAGGTTAGTTTTTTTGGCTAGTTATTATTTAGTATTTAGTTTTAGTTAGTTATTAGTTTATTAGTTATTAGTTATGTTATTATTTTTTATTAATTAGTTTAGTTAGTTTACTAGTTATTAGTTTTATCAGTTATTATTAGTTATTAGTTATTAATTGTTAGTTTATTAGTTAGTTTTAATTTATTATTATTATTATTAGTTAGTTTAGTTAGTTTAGTTTATTAGTTTAGTTATTTAGTTATTTATTTATTATTAGTTAGTTTTTTAGTTATTAGTTTAGTTATTAGTTATTTAGTTATTATTATTAAGTTTATTAGTTTATTAGTTTAGTTTTTATTAGTTTTTAGTTAGTTTAGTTATTTAGTTTATTAGTTTATTTGTTTTATTAGTTATTTTTGGTTTTAGTTTATTAGTTATTAGTTATTAGTTTATTAGCTTTTTAGTTTTATTATTTTTTTATTAGTTAGTTTATTTAGTTAGTTTATTTTCTTAGTTATTTATTAGTTTATTATTATTAGTTCTAGTTATTAGTCTAGTTTAGGTTTATTATTAATTAGTTATTAGTTTAGTTATTAGTTTTATTTAGTTATTAGTAATTAGTTTTATTAGTTTATTAGTTAGTTATTATTAGTTTTATTAGTTATTTTTAGTTAGTTATTAGCTATTTATTTAGTTATTATTATTATTATTATTTGATATTTATGATTATTATTTGTTAGTTATTATTACTTATTAGTTTAGTTTTATTAGTTTTATTAGTTTATTTAGTTAGTTATTATTATTTAGTTACTTTTATTAGTTATTTTTTAGTTATTAGTTATTAGGTTTAGTTATTAGTTATTAGTTATTATTAGTTTATTAGGTTTTAGTTTATTAGTTTTGGTTAGTTTTATTAGTTATTATAGTTAGTTTAGTTTATTTATTTTAATTAGTTTATTATTTTTTTAGGTTTATTATTATTAGTTTTTATTAGTTATTTAGTTATTTATTAGTTAGTTATTATTAGTTTATTATTAATTATTTTATTTTATTAGTTTTTATTAGGTTTATTATTAGTTTATTATTAATATTATTTGTTATTAGTTATTAGTTTTGTTATTAGTTTATTTATTATTATTAGTTTAGTTTAGTTTTATTATTTAGTTATTAGTTAGTTATTTTAGTTTTATTAGTTAGTTATTATTATGTTATTATTATTATTTATTAGTTAGTTATTAGTTTATTTATTATTTAGTTATTTAGTTTAGCTTTAGTTTTATTATTAGTAAGTTTAGTTTATTATTAGTTTTTACTTATTTATTAGTTTATTAGTTAGTTTATTAGTTTAGTTATTTAGTTTTGTTTTAGTTAGTTTTTTATTAGTTATTTAGCTATTATTAGTTATTAGTTAGTTATTATTATTAGTTATTTTATTTAGTTATTATTAGTTATTAGTTTTAGGTAGGTTTAGTTTTAGTTATTATTTAGTTTATTTGGTTTTATTATTAGTTATTGTTAGTTTGTTTTTTAGTTAGTTATTTATTTATTTATTAATGGTTAGTTTTTTAGATTATTAATTATTAGTTAGTTTTTTATTATTAGTTATTAGGTTTATTATTAGTTAGTTAGTTTTTAGGTTTTTATTAGTTTTATTATTATTTTAGTTATTAGTTTTAGTTTAGTTATTTAGTTATTTGTTATTATTAGTTTATTAATTTATTTTACTAAGTTTAGTCTTATTAGTTAGCTATTATTATTAGTTTTAGTTAGTTTTTCTTAGTTATTTAATTTAGTTATTAGTTTTTTTGTTTCTTAGTTTTTATGGTTATTTATTAGTTTAGTTATTAGTTTTAGTTTTATTATTACTACTTATTAGGTTTTTTTATTAGTTTTATTAGTTATTATTAGTTAGTTAGATTTAATTAGGTTATTTATTTATTAGTTATTATTAGTTATTAGTTAGTTATTAGTTACTAGTTTTAGTTATTTATTATTTAGTTTTATTAGTTTATTATTAGTTATTATTAGTTATTATTTATTATTATTAGGTTTGTTAGTTAATTAGTCTTTACTTTAGTTATTAGGTTTAGTTTTTAGTTAGTTATTTTATTAGTTTATTAGGTTTTATTATTTAGTTATTTAGTTTAGTCATTTATTATTAGTTTTATTATTAGGTTTAGTTATTATTTTTATTATTAGTTAGTTTTATTATTATTAATTAGTTTAGTAATTAGTTAGTTTTATTAGTTTTATTTGTTTTTATTTAGTTTTTTATTATTATTAGTGTTTTTATTAGTTAGTTAGTTATTTAGTTTTATTAGTTATTATTATTTAGTTATTATTTTAGTTTTATAGGTTTTTATTAGTTAATTTTAGTTTTTTAGTTTTTTATTTAGTTATTTAATTAGTTATTTGTTTTAGTTAGTTATTAGTTATTATTATTAGTTAGTTAGGTTTATTAGTTGGTTTAGTTATTAGTTAATTAGTTTTTGTTTTTATTTTATTATTGGTAGTTAGTTGGTTTATTATTAATTATTTTAGTTATTATTAATTATTAGTTATTTTAGTTTTATTAGTTTTTATTAGTTATTAGTTAGTTAGTATTATTATTAGTTTTATTAAGTTTAATAGTTTTTTGTTATTAGTTTATTAGTTTTTTAGTTATTACTTTAGTTATTAGTTTAGTTTTGTTAGTTAGTTTAGTTTTAGTTTAGTTAGTTTTTATTATTATTTATTATTATTATTTTATTATTATTTTAGTTTAGTTAGTTAGTTGGTTTTAATTAGTTTTATTAATTATTAGATAGTGTAATTTATTAGTTTTAGTTTAGTTAGTTATTCTTATTATTATTATTATTATTATTAGTTTTTTAGTTTTATTATTATTTAGTTAGTTTGTTCTAGGCTTATTAGTTAATTTTATTATTTATTTTTATTAGTTTATTAATAGTTATTAGTTATTAGTTAGTTATTTTATTAGTTAGTTAGGTTTAGTTAGTTATTAGTTTAGTTTTTTAGCTTTTTAATAATTATTAGTTTATTTTTTAGTTATTTATTTTATTAGTTTTAGTCATTAGTTATTAGTTTAGTTTATTATTAGTTAGGTTATTAGTTTATTAGTTTAGTTAGTTTTATTAGTTATTATTTGTTATTAGTTTATTATTAGTTAGTTATTTAGTTAATTATTAGTTATTATTAGTTATTATTAGTTAGTTTTATTATTAGTTTTATTATTAGTTTTAGTTAGTTAGTTATTAGTTATTTAGTTTAGTTATTTTTCTGTTTATAAATTTATTAGTTATTAGTTTTTAGTTTTTAGTTTTTAGTTATTAGTTCATTATTAGTTTAGTTATTAGTTTAGTTATTATTTATTAGTTGGTTAGTTTTATTATTTTAGTTTTTCAGTTATTAGTTATTAGTTATTATTAGTTATTATTTTAATATTAGTTATTAGTTATTTAGTTTTTATTTATTATTTTATTAGTTTAGTTTATTAGTTTATTAATTTAGTTAGTTTTATTTCTTATTAGTTATTTGCTTTTATTAGTTATTAGTTAATTATTATTATTATTATTATTATTATTATTATTATTATTAGCTTTAGTTATTAGTTATTAGTTTAATTATTTATTAGTTTTATTAGTTATTAGTTAGTTTAGTTTTTATTAGTCAATTTATTTAGTTATTATTTAGTTTAGTTGTTTATTATTAGTTATTATTAGTTATTATTATATTAGTTTTTTAGTTTAGTTATTATTATTATTAGTTATTATTATAGTTTAGTTAGTTATTTAGTTATTAGTTAGCTTTTAAGTTTATTAGTTTTAATTACTTATTTATTAAGTTAGTTATTATTAATTATTAGTTAGTTATTAACTTTAGTTATTAGTTATTTTAGATAGTTAGTTTATTTAGTTTTGTTAGTTTTTTATTATTTAGTTTATTATTATTAGTTCTTATTAGTTATTATTTATTAGTTAGTTAATTAGTTTATTAGTTATTTACTAGTTATTAGTTTATTAATTTATTAGTTATTAATTATTATTATTATTATTTTAGTTAGTTATTAGTTTTATTATTAGTTATTATTATTAGTTTACTATTTTAGTTATTATTTATGATTTTATTAGGTTTAGTTTAGTTTTTTAGGTTTAATTTATTATTAGCTTTAATTAGGTATTAGTTAGTTATTAGTTTAGTTTAGTTGTTAGTTATTATTTATTAGTTTATTAGTTATTTAGTTTATTAGTTTATTTATTATTTATTTTAGTTATTATTAGTTATTAGTTTTTTAGTTTTATTATTTTATTAGCTATTAGTTTAGTTAGTTTAGTTATTTTATTATTAGTTATTATTAGTAATTTTTTATTAGTTTTAGTTATTAATTTTTTATCAGTTAATTATTATTATTATTTAGTTTATTAATTATTAGTTTATTAGTTTTGTTATTAGTTTATTAGTTATTATTAGTTATTAGTTTTTATTTAGTTATTTAGTTTTATTATTAGTTATTAGTTTATTAGTTTTAGTTAGTTTTATTAATTAATTATTTATTATTATTATTTAGTTGTTAGTTGGTTTTTATTTAGTTATTAGTTCAGTTATTTATTAGTTAGTTTTACTTATTATTAGTTTTAGTTTAGTCTTTAAGTTTTTTTATTTAGTTATTATTATTAGTTTTATCATTTATTATTATTATTTATTAGTATAAGTTTATTATTATTTTATAGTTATTATTTAGTTATTTTATTAGCTATTATTAGTTATTAGTTTAGTTATTATTTAGTTATTATTAGTTTAATTATTTAGTTATTTATTAGTTTGTTTAGTTTATTAGTTTTATTATTTAGTTATTTATTAGTTTGTTTAGTTTATTAGTTAGCTATTAGTTTTAATTATTAGTTTAGTTATTTATTATTACTTTTATTGGTTTTTATTAGTTATTTATTACTTAGTTAGTTTAGTTATTTTTTTATTTAGTTTAGTTATTTTACTATTTATTATTAGTTTATTAATTTTATTAGTTTTATTATTAGTTTAAGCTAATTAGTAAGGTTTTTAGGCTTTTTAGTTATTATTAGTTAATAGTTATTATTAGTTTAGTTATTATTATTAGTTAGTAGGTTTAGTTATTAATTATTATTCGTTATTAGTTTATTAGCTTATTAGTTTTTTTAGTTTATTATTAGTTTAGTTTTATTTTTTAGTTATTTAGTTAGTTTTTGGTAGTTATTAGCTAAATAGTTTTTAGTTATTATTATTATTTTAGTTATTAGTTTTCTCATTTTAGTTTTATTATTATATTATTATTAGTTAGGTTTAGTTTCATTACTTTATTATTAGTTAGTTTTCAGTTTTAGTTAGTTATTAGTTTTAGTTCTTAGCTTAGTTTAGTTTTTTAGTTATTATTTTTAGTTATGTTTATTTGTTTTATTTAGTTATTAGTTAGTGAGTTAATTTATTATTAGTTATTTAGTTTTTAGTTTGTTTAGTTATTAGGTTTTAGTTTTTTAGTTAGTTTAGTTAGTTCTTTTGGTTATTAGGTTTTATTATTTTTTATTAGTTAGTTAGTTTTATTAGTTTAGTTTAGTTTTTATTAGTTTTATTAGTTTAGTTAGTTAGTTTATTAGTTTATTATTAGTTTAGTTTTAGTTTTTATTATTAATTTTAGTTATTAGTTATTTAGTTTAGTTAGTTAGTTTTATTAGTTATTAGGTTTAGTTTTATTAGTTTTATTTAGTTAGTTTAGTTAGTTGTTAATTTAATTAGTTATTTAATTTATTTATTATTAGTTATTAGGTTTTATTTATTAGGTTTTAGTTTTATTAGTTTTATTATTAGTTTATTAGGTTTAGTTTTTATTAATTTTTAGTTTTTTAGTTATTAGTTTAGTTTATTAGCTTTTATTTATTAGTTTTATTATTAGTTAGTTTTTAGTTTTATTAGTTATTAGGTTTATTAATTATTATTATTATTAGTTTATTATTATTAGTTAATATTAGTTATTTATTAGTTTTAGTTTTTAGTTTTATTAGTTATTAGTTAGTTTAGTTTTTTTTTATATTATTATTAGCTTTTAGTTTATTAATAGTTAGTTTTTTTAGTTTTATTAGTTAGTTATTTATTAATTTTTAATTTAATTTTAAGTTTATTATTAATTATTATTAGTTATTAGTTTAGTTTATATTAGTTTTATTATTAGTATTATTATTATTTTATTATTTATTAGTTTTTATTTTATTATTAGTTATTAGTTTTATTAGTTTATTTATTATTAGTTATTTAATTTTTATTATTAGTTTTAGTTATTAGTTTATTATTACTATTAGCTTTATTATTCAGTTGTTATTATTATTATTATTATTATTATTAGTTATTATTAGTTATTAATTTATAGTTTTAGTTAGTTTTTTTATTTATTAGTTATTATTAGTTAGTTATTAGTTTATTAGTTTATTATTATTATTAGTAGTTATTAGTTTTATTAGTTATTATTAGTTATAATAGTTTAGTTAGTTATTATTATCTATTATTAGTTAGTCAGCTAGTTATTATTAGTTAGTTTTTATTATTAGATTTTATTTTTTATTAGTTTTTAGTTAGTTTTATTATTATTAGTTATTAGTTCTTTTCATTAGTTAGTATAGTTATTAGTTAGTTATTAGTTATTTATTTATTATTAGTAATTAGTTTTAGGTTTAGGTTTGTTAGTTTTTAGTTTTTAGTTGTACGAGTTTATAATATTTGTCATTAGTTTATTAGTTTTTAGTTTTATTACTTAGTTATTATTATTATTTATTATTAGTTTAGTTATTTTATTTGTTTATTATTAATTATTACTTAGTTAGTTATTATTATTAGTTTTTTAGTTTAGTTATTAATTTATTTTATTTTAATTAATTGTTTTATTAGTTAGTTTTATTAGTTTTAGTTAGGTTAAGTTATTAGTTTATTAGTTTTATTAGTTATTTTGAAGTTTTTTTTTTTTTTTATTTTTTTTTTTTTTTTTTTTTTTTTATTTTTTTTTATTTTTATTTATTATTTTTATTATTTTTTATTTATTTTTTTTTTTTTTTAGTTTTTTTATTATTTTTTTTTTTTAGTTATTTATTATTTAGTTTTTTATTCTTTATTTTATTATTTTAGTTATTTATTTTAGTTTAATAATTTATTTATTATTTTTAGTTATAAGTTTTAGTTAGGTTTTATTATTTTTATTAGTTTTATTACATTATTAGTTAGTTGGTTTTATTTTACTAGTTTAATTATTTATTTTTATTATTATTTATTAGTTAGTTTTATTTTATTTAGTTTAGCTATTAGTTTTATTAGTTTATTATCATTATCATTATTATTATTTATTAGGTTAGTTTTTATTATTAGTTTAGTTATTATTATTAGTTTAGTTATTTAGTTATTATTTTAGTTTTAGTTAGTTAGTTTAGTTTATTTTTAAAGTTTAGTTTAGCTTTTATTTTAGTTATTAGTTTAGTTATTAGTTACATTAGTTAGTTATTATTAGTATTGGTAGTTTATAAGTTATTAGTCTTTTTATTATTAGTTAGGTTATTAGTTAGTTATTATTTAGTTATTATTTTATTTAGTTGTATTAGTTAGTAGTTATTATTATTAGTTTATTAGTTTATTATTAGTTATTATTTAGTTATTAGTTTATTATTAGTTATTCGTTATTAGTTTAGTTAGTTTAGTTTATTATTATTTTATTAGTTTTCTTAGTTATTAGTTTATTTAGTTATTTTAGTTAGTTTTATTATTTAGTTTATTAGTTATTAAGTTAGTTTTATTATTAGGTTTATTTTTTAGTTATTACTTTTTATTAGTTATTTATTTTATTAGTTTAGTTATTTAGTTTATTTATTAGTTTAGTTAATTTGTTAGTTAGTTTAGTTATTAGTTAGTTTTTATTAGTTTTAATATTTATTTATTTGTTTATTATTATTAAGTTTATTAGTTAGTTTACTTATTTTAGTTTAGTTATTTTAGTTTAATTATTATTATTTTAGTTATTAGTTATTATTATTAGTTATTAGGTTAGTTTTAGTTAGCATTACTTATTAGTTATTATTAGTTATTAGTTATTAGTTAATTATATTAGTTTTATTACATTAATTGTTAGTTTTTTGTAGTTATTAGTTATTTGTTATTATTAGTTAGTTTAGTTTAGTTATTATTATTGCATTATTATTAGTTATTAGTTAGTTATTACTAGTTATTATTAGTTATTAGGTTTTATTAGCTATTTTGTTTAGTTATTAGGTTTATTTAGAAAGTTTTATTAGTTATTTAGTTTTATTAGGTTTTTAGTTCATTAAGCTTTATTTATTAGTTGTTAGTCATTAGTTTTATTATTAGTTTAGTTATTTAGTTATTATTTGGTTAGTTATTATTTAGTTATTTTAGGTTTAATTTAGTTATTCAATTTTATTATTATTATTTTATTAATAATATTAGTTATGAGTTATTAGTTATTTTTATTATTAGTTATTATTTTAGTTATTATTAGTTATTAGGTTTTATTAGTTATTTTTATTAGGTTTTTTAGTTATTATTAGTTTTATTAGTTTTATTAGTTTATTATTAGTTTAGTTATTATTAGTTTAGTAGTTTATTAGTTTAGTTAGTTATTAGTTAGGTTTATTAGTTATTAGTTTATTTAGTTTTATTAGTTATTAGTTTTTAGCTCTTAGTTATTTAGTTTATTAATTTTTTTAGTTAGTTTTATTTATTTTTAATTAGTTATTAGTTATTATTAGGCTTATTAATTATTAGGTTTAGTTTTTAGTTTACTTATTAGGTTATTCTTATTTAACATTTGTTAGTTTTATTATTTTTTATTATTTATTAGTTTTTTAGTTTTTTAGTTTTAGTTATTAGTTTAGTTATTATTTAGTTTTTTCTAGTTTTAGTTTAGTTATTAGTTATTAGTTAGTTTAGTTTATTATTAGTTATTAGTTAGCTTAGTTCTTTCTATTTTAGTTATTAGTTATTAGTTATTAGTTTATTAGTTTAGTTTAGTTTTTTAGTTTTATCAGTTTGTTTATTAGTTTTGTTTTATTAATTATTTAGTTTTTAGTTTTATTAGTTATTAGTTTATTATTAGTTTAGTTATTTAGTTATTATAATTTTATTAGTTATTTATTAGTTAGTTTAGTTATTACTTTTTTAGTTTATTATTAGTTTTATTATTACTAGTTTTTAGTTAGTTATTAGTTATTAGTTATTATTACTATTAGTTATTAGTTTAGTTATTTTTTTAGTTTTTAATTAGTTATTAGTTTTTATAAGTTATTAGTTAGTTAGTTTTTTAGTTTTATTAGTTAGTTTGTTTATTAGTTTATTATTAGTTATTAGTTATTAGTTTTAGTTAGTTAGTTTAGTTATTTTATTAGTTTATTAGTTTATTAGTTATTATTATTAGTTATTTAGTTTAGTTATTTTTTATTATTAGTTATTAGTTTTTAGTTTTATTAGTTATTAGTTTAGTTATTAGTCTAGTTTATTAGTTTAGTTATTTATAGTTATTACTTATTATTAGTTTTTTGTTTACTTATTAGTTTTAGTTAGTTATTTTATTATTATTTAGTTATTTAGTTTGTTAGTTTATTATTTACTAGTTAGTTAGTTTTATTAGTTTAGCTAGTTAGTTATTATTTAATTATTGGTTATTAGTTTATTAGTTAGTTAGTTTTATTAGCTTAGTTTAGTTTATTAGTTATTAGTTATTAGTTATAGCTTTTAGTTTAATTTTATTATTAGTTTTATTATTATTAGTTATTATTTATTAATTTAGTTAGTTAGTTAGTTTATTTTAGTTTTGGTTAGTTTAGTTTATTAGTTTTTAATAGTTTATTATTACTAGTTATTAATTAGTTTATTAGTTATTATTTTAGTTAGTTTTTAATTAGTTATTATTAGTTAGTTATTAGTTTAGTTATTATTAGTTTGTTTTTAGTATAGTTTTATTAGTTTTAGTTAGTTAGTTTTATTATTATTTTTACTTATTAGTTAGTTTAGTTATTAGTTTTTAGTTAGTTAGTTAGTTTAGTTTTTATTTAGTTTTAGTTTATTATAGCTATTATAATTATTACTTTATTTTAGTTATTAGCTTATTAGTTTAGTTTAATTATTAATTATTTAGTTTTAGGTTTTATTATTAGTTAGTTTAGTTAGTTTTATTAGTTATTAGTTTAGTTATTTTAGTTATTATTATTATTATTAGTTAGTTTATTAGTTAGTTAGTTTAGTTTATTTTTATTATTATTAGTTATTATTAGTTATTAGTTTATTAGTTTAGTTAGTTTTATTAGTTTTAGTTTTTATTTAGTTATTAGTTTTTTAGTTTATTATTACTTTATATTATTAGGTTTTATTAGTTATTAGTTAATTTTAGTTATTAGTTATTATTAGTTTTATTATTTTATTAGGTTATTAGTTTATTAGATATTATTTAGTTATTAATTTAGTTATTATTTTTTAGGTTATTATTTTAGTTTATTAGTTTTTAGTTTAGTTATTATTAGTTTATTAGTTATTTAGTTTATTTATTAGTTATTCATTAGTTAGTTAGTTTTAGTTTTATTAGTTATTATTATAATAATAATAATTATTAATTTAGTTATTATTTAGTTATTAGTTTTATTAGTTTTAAGTTTATTAGTTTAGGTTATTATTAATTATTAGTTTTATTAGTTTATTATTATTTATTATTTAGTTTTTATTAGTTTTAGTTATTATATTATTATTAGTTATTATATTGGTATTATTTATTATTAGTTATTAGTTTAGTTATTGGCTTATTAGGTTTATTATTAATTTTTAGTAGTTAGTTAGTTAGTTTAGTTTTTTATTATTTATTAGTTTGTTAGTTAAGTTTTTTAGTTAGTTATTATCTATTAGTTTTTAGTTATTATTTTCTTTAGTTTATTATTAGTTATTTAGTTATTAGGTTTAGTTAGTTATTATTAGTTAGTTATTATTAGTTATTAGTTATTAGTTTATTAGTTAGTTAGTTTAGTTTAGTTAGTTAGTTTATTTAGTTTTTATTAGTTATTAGTTATTATTATTAGTTTTAGTTTTATTAGTTATTTAGTTATTGTTTTTAGTTTTAGTTATTATTAGGTTTAGGTTTAGGTTTAGTTATTAGTTAGTTATTAGTTTTATTAGTTTATTATTGTTAATTTCGATATAATTAGTTTATTATTAATAGTTATTAGTTTTATCAGTTTAGTTATTAGTTAGTTATTAGTTTAGTTATTTATTTTGTTGTTATTATTATTTATTAGTTATTAGTTATTAGTTAGTTAGATTTGTTAGTTAGTTTTAGTTTTAGTTAGTTTTTATTAGTTATTAGTTTATTTAGTTTTATTAGTTTATTAGTTTATTAGTTATTTTAGTTATTAATTATTTGTTATTTAGTATTACTTTATATTATTATTTTTATTTATTTTAATTTTTATTATTATGTATTAGTTATTTTAGTTATTAGTTTATTATTTAGTTATTAGTTAGTTATTTAGTTTTTTAGTTTAGTTATTTATTATTAGTTATAATTTCTTAGTTATTATTATTTAGTTTATTAGTTTAGTTAGTTTATTTATTTATTATTAATCTATTAGTTTATTAGTTTAGCTTTATTAGTTAGTTTATTATTATTTTCTTTTGGTCTTGTTATTTTCAGTTTTATATTAGGTTTAGTTTAGGTATTTAGTTATTATTAGTTAGTTAATTATTAGTTATTATTTAGTATTAGTTTTATTATTAGTTATTTAATTATCATTTTTTAGTTATTATTATTAGTTTATTAGTTTTTATTTAGTTTCACTTATTTAGGTTTTTATTAGTTAGTTATTTTGGTTTTAGTTATTAGTTATTATTATTTTAGTTATTTAGGATATTAGTTTAGTTAGATATTAGTTATTAGTTTTATTAGTTTTTAGTTATTAGTTTAGGTTCTATTAGTTTAGTTATTAGTTTAGTTATTATATTTTAGTTATTAGTTATTAGTTTATTATTATTAGTTTAGTTTAGTTTTATTAGTTTATTATTATTACTTATTATTAGTTAGTTAGTTAGTTATTAATTATAGTTATTAGTTTAGGTTTAGTTAGTTATTATTTAGTTATTAGTTAGTTATTATTATTTTATTATTTGTTATTAGATTATTAGTTAGTTATTAGTTATTAATTAGTTTTATTATTATTATTAGTTTTAGTTATTAATTATTATTAGTATGTTAGTTTATTAGTTATTAGTTATTTCTTTTATTAATTTAGTTAGTTAGTTATTATTAGTTATTAATTTAGTTTTTTTATTAGTTAGTTTATTTATTATTAGTTATTAGTTTTTTATTTCATTTTTTTAATTAATTATTTATTTATTTATTAATTTTATTAGTTAGTTATTAGTTATTAGTTTATTTTTTATTATTAGTTATTAGTTTAGTTTTGTTATTAGTTTAATTATTATTAGTTATTTATTAGTTATTAGTTAGTTATTTAGCTAGTTAGTTTTATTAGTTAGTTTTTTTAATTTATTATTAGTTATTAATTTTATTATTTAGTTAGTAATTAGTTTATTAGTTTAGTTATTTATTTTTAGTTTATTTATTAGTTTATTTGTTTTAGTTATTAGTTACTAGTTTAGTTTTATTAGTTTTGTTATTAGTTATTTAGTTTATTATTAGTTTTTTTAATTTTAGTTATTAATTATTATTAGTTTATTATTTATTATTTTATTATTTATTAGTTAATTAGTTATTATTAATTTTAGTTATTTAATTTATTAGTTTAGTTATTATTAGTTATTAGGTTTATTAGTTAGTTATTTTTTTTTATTATTTATTATTAATTTGTTAGTTTTTTATTAATTTTATTAGTTATTTGTTATTCTTAGTTATGATTATTAGTTAGTAATTTAGTTTAGTTTATTAGTTTTTTTAGTTATTAGTTTTATTAGTTTTATTATTAGTTATTATTATTAGTTTATTAGTTATTTTGTTACTAGTTATTAGTTATTAGTTATTTTAGTTATTATTAGTTATTATAAGCTATTACAACTTATTAGTTTTAGTTAGTTTTTATTAGTTAGTTTCTATAGTTTTTGTTATTAGTTATTAGTTATTAGTTAATTAGTTTTTTATTTTGTTTTTATTAGTTATTAGTTTAGTTATTATTACTTAGTTTTTAGTTTAATTATTATTAAGTTTGTTAGTTTGTTAGTTATTAGTTATTAGTTATTAGTTTTTAGTTATTAGTTAGTTATTAGTTGGTTATATTATTTTTACTTTTTTAGTTATTAGTTATTATTAGTTATTATTATTTTCAATTATGAGTTATTTAGTTTAGTTTTTATTTATTATTTTATTAGTTTAGTTTATTAGTATATTAGTCTAATTAGTTTTTATTAGTTATTAGTTTATTTTTATTATTATTAGTTTTAGTTATTACTTATTACTTTAGTTATTTATTAGTTTTATTAGTTATTAGGTAGTTTAGTTTTTATTAGTTAGTTTAATTAGTTATTATTTAGTTTAGTTATTTATTATTAGTTATTAGTTATTATTAGTTATTATTTAGTTTAGTTACTATTAGTTTAGTTAGTTATTTAGTTATTAGTTAGGTTTTAAGTTTATTAGTTTATTATTATTAGTTAGTTATTAGTTTATTAGTTTTAATTAGTCATTTATTTAGTTAGTTATTATTAGTTATTAGTTATTTAGTTTTTAGTTTGTTATTATGTTTATTTATTAGTTATTTTAGTTTGTTAGTTTATTTAGTTGTATTAGTATTTTGTTATTTAGTTTATTATTATTAGTAATTATTAGTTATTATTTATTATTTAATTAGTTAGTTTATTAGTTTTTTATTAGTTATTAGTTATTAGTTTATTAGTTTATTAGTTATTAATTAATATTATTAATATTATTATTATTTTAGTTAGCTATTAGTTTTATTATTAGTTATTATTATTAGTTTATTATTTTAGTTATTATTTTTTAGTTAGTTATTAGTTTAGTTTAGTTATTTAGTTTATTAGTTTATCAATTATATAGTTTAGTTATTATTAGTTATTAGTTTTTTAGTTTTATTATTTTATTAGATATTAATTTAGTTATTTTATTATTAACTATTATTAGTTATTATTAGTTATTATTTTATTAGTTTTAGTTATTAGTTAGTTATTTTATTAGTTTAGTTAGTTTATATATTAATATTACTTGGTTTATTAATTATTAGTTTATTAGTTTTAGTTATTAGTTATTAGTTTATTAGTTATTATTATTTTATTTAGTTATTTGGTTTTATTATTAGTTATTAGTTTAATAGTTTATTCTAGTTTTATTAATTATATATTTTTTATTATTATTTAGTTATTAGTTAGTTTTTATTTAGTTATTAGTTTAGTTTTTTACTAGCTAGTTTTTCTTATTATTAGTTTTAGTTTAGTTTATAATTTTTTTATTTAGTTATTATTATTAGTTTTATAATTTATTATTATTATTTATTAGTTATTAGTTTAGTTAATATTTAGTTATTACTAGTTTAGTTATTTAGTTATTTATTTGTTAGTTTAGTTTATTAGTTAGTTATTAGTTTTAGTTATTAGTTTAATTATTTATTAGTTAGTTTATTTTTAGTTTATTTATTATTTATTTAGTTATTAGTTTATTTATTATTAGTTTATTAGTTTTATTTGTTTTATTAATTTTTAGTTAGTTAGGTTTTTAAGTTTTTTAGTTATTATTAGTTATTAGTTATTATTAGTTTAGTTATTATTATTAGTTATTAGGTTTAGTTATTAGTTATTATTAGTTATTTAGTTATTACTAGTTATTAGTTATTATTAGTTATTAGTTTTTAGTTAGTTTATTATTAGTTTAGTTTATTAGTTTAGTTTTATTTTTTTAGTTGTTTAGTTAGTTTTTGTTAGTTATTAGTTTATTAGTTTAGTTATTATTATTATTTTAGTTATTAGTTTTTTTATTTTAGTTTTATTAGTATGTTATTATTATTTAGTTTTTAGTTTTAGTTACTTTTAGTTCTTAGTTTAGTTTAGTTTTTTAGTTATTAGTTTAGTTTTATTATTAGTTAGTAATTAGTTCTTAATTATGTTTATTAGTTTTATTTAGTTATTAGTTATTAGGGTTTAGTTTTATTAGTTAGTTTAGTTTAGCTATTAAGTTTTTTTAGTTAGTTTAGTTATTTTTTTAGTTATTAGGTTTTATTAGTTTTTATTAGTTAGATAGTTTTATTTGGTTAGTTTACCTTTTTTTTAATTTTATTAGTTTAGTTTTAGTTAGCTTAGTTAGTTTAGTTTAGTTTTTTATTATTAGTTTTAGTTATTAGTTATTTAGTTTCGTTAGTTAGTTTTTAATAGTTATTAGGTTTATTTTTATTAGTTTTATTTAGTTATATTAGTTAGATATTAATTTAATTAGTTTATTTTATTAGCTATTTATTTAGTTATTTATTATTAGTTATTATTAGTTATTATTTTTTATTTATTATGTTTTGGTTTTATTTGTTTATTAGGTTAAGTTTAATTTAGTTTTTTTAGTTTTATAGTTATTAGTTTAGTTTATTAGTTATTAGTTATTAGTTTTTTTTATTAGTTATTAGTTAGTTTTAGTTAGTTATTAGGTTTATTAGTTATTAGTTATTATTAATTTATTAAAATTAGTTATTATTTAGTTATTAGTTTTACTTTTTTAGTTTTGTTAGTTTTATTAGTTATTAGTTAGTTTATTTATTTTATTTTATTATTAGTTTTTAGTTTATTACCTGTTAGTTTTTAGTTTTATTAGTTAGTTAATTAGTTTAGTTAGTTATTAGTTATTAGTTTATTAGTTTAATTTTTATTAGTTTTATTATTATTTTTTATTATTATTAGTTTGAATTTTATTAGTTATTAGTTATTAGTTTTATTAGTTTATTAGTTATTAGATATTTATTATTATTAGTTTTATTATTTAGTTATTATTATTATTAGTTATTAGTTATTATTATCACTATTATTAGTTAGTTATTTTAGTTATGATTAGTTATTATTATTATTATTATTATTATTATTAGTTTTTTTTGTTATTTTAGTTATTAGTTTATTTTATTAGTTTGTTTTAGTTTTGTTATTATTTATTAATTAATTTTTTTAGTTATTTATTTATTAGTTTAGTTATTAGGACTTAGTTATTATTAGTTATTAGTTATTACTATTTACTATTAGTTTAGTTATTAGTTTTATTTATTATTATTAATTATTATTAGTTTATTTTAGTTATTATTATTAGTTTATTAAGTTATTAATTTTAGTTTATTAGTTATTTTAGTTTAGGGTTTAGGTTTTATTTTTTATTTATTTTTAGATTTATCTTTGAGGTTTAGGTTTTTATTTTTTTCTTATTTTATTTTATTTTTGGTTTATTTTATTTTTGTTTTATGTTTAATTTTTATTTTCTTTAAGTTTATTATTTTTAGGTTTATTTTATTTTTTAGTTTAGTTTTGGTTTTTATTTAATTTATTTTAGTTTAGTTTTTATTTTTTATTTTATTTTATTTCTAAGTTTAGGTTTAGGTTTTTTTATTTATGTTAGTTTTAGATTTTATTTAGTTTAGGTTTAGGTTTTTTTATTTTTAAGGTTTAGGGATTATGGTTTAGGGTTAGTTTAGGGTTTAAGGTTTGAGGTTTAGGGTTTAGGGTTTAGTTAGTAGGTTTTAGGGTTTAGGGTTTAGGGTTTAGGTTATTAGTTTTAATTTATTAGTATTATTATTTAGTTTTATTAGTTTTTTAGTTTAATTATTATTTAGTTATTTATTTTTAGTTATTAGTTAGTTATTAGTTTATTTTTATTATTTAGATATTAATTTAGTTATTTTTAGTTTATTATTAGGTTTTAATTTTATTATTTAGTTATTTATTAGTTTAGTTTTATTAGTTTTAGTTACTTTATTAGTTATTAGTTTAGTTTTATTAGTTTTAGTTTAATTAGTTAGTTACATTATTAGTTATTAGTTATTAGTTATTAGTTTTTTATTATTCTTAGTTTTAGTTTAGTTATTATTTTTAGTTAGTTTATTATTTAGTTAGTTATATTAGTTATAAGTTTATTAGTTTTTTACTTATTATTAGTTATTATTAGTTTTATTATTTATTATTTATTAGTTTATTAGTTATTAGTTAGTTTATTATTATTTGTTATTAGTTTAGTTTATTATTAGTTTTTTAGTTATTTATTTTAGTTATTATTAGTTTTTATTTAGTTTTATTAATTATTATTATTATTAGTTTTAGTTATTATTAGTTATTATTATTATTTAGTTATTAGTTATTTGTTTTAGTTATTAGTTATTATTAGTTTATTAAGTTTTAGGTTTAGTTAGTTTATTAGGGTTTAGGTTTAGTTCTTTTTAGTTTTTATTAGTTTATTAGTTTATTAGTTTTAGTTAATTTATTAGTTATTAATTTATTTTTATTAGTTTTTAGTTTTATTAGTTAGTTAGGTTATTAGTTATTAGTTATTAGTTATTATTACTTTTTTATT